>MU912841.1:0-14698 GCA_036418165.1 Cooperia oncophora
GTCATAGCTGAACCTTCTGAACCTTCCATATCTGCTGGGTTGGTTTCTCTGCCCACATCTGATAGAGACTCGACTACGAGGCCGCTTCACACATCGGCTACCCAGAAAAATGGGGTTCGTTTTCGCTGCGCGCTTCCGGGAACATCAACACTGCACATGAGAGAATGAATGGGTTCCATATGTATCCCTGAAAACGATAGGGCGTATGAAGGGAGCGGAGTTGAGCGCAGTCAGGATAGCGTTTCAGACCAATGGCTGCGGATTCAGGGTGGCATTATTGTTGGAAGAGACTATTATGGCAGCGCTCCAATCAAGCCGCGTCAGACATTTTATCCTTTAGCAGGGATCATTACCGTTAGAGACCGCTAAGTCACGAGGTCAGTTATTAAACCCTTTCGCATTTTTTTACAAGTTTCAAGCTGTTATTGTTTGATAACTGCTGTTTAACGCCGCAGTACGCGATACGAAAGCTATATACCTTTCGCATTTACCTCAGAAGAAGTGATCTTCATGAAAATTCATACGGAGCAGCCATTGCAACTGCTCACCTGAATGATGCACTGTTTGCACTTGCCAGAAGCGCTCATTGCCGCTGCACTATGGAGCAATGAAAAGTTTTCCTGTTTTTTTATGTTATTTATTTCATTTATTGAGCAACTGGGAGGCCGAAGTGATGTGATGGCAAGTCGCCCGCTTACACGCACCCATCCAAGGGTCAGATCACCGATCAGCTCGCCCCCAGGTCATCAAGCCATCTACCCTCCGGGAACGGGGTGAGAGCAATGGCTTGTATGGTTGGCTCTGCAGGCGGTTGTATAGTCTACACCGCATTCGACTGCCACAGCGATTCTGAGTGGAATTAGAATGCGTCCAGCATCTCAGGAAGGGATTAATCAGCGACGTAGTTTATCACTGTAAAAATGTGGAAGATCTCGCAAGCAGAGAAACAGTAGGGGGAGCTTGGGACGGAAAGGCTGAAGAAAAAGAATCATTGCTTTCATCGTAAGTATGATTCTGACATCAGCAAGGTTGGCATTCCATAGCGGAAATGTTACAAAGACTCCCTGCACTTCTTTCATCATTCTAAACTTTCTTCGGTGACTCGCCTCTCCACGTTTGGGATCATTAACCTTTACTTTCGTTCTTGTCTTGAACGGGAATCCTTCTGATCTCAATGAACCTTAGAGTTCCAATGGGAATTCCTCGAGTTCCATGCAAACCATTTACCTTTCCAGGGCATTCGCCGTCGGCGGTGCAACGGTCATCAAATTGGTTGCATTTCCTTCATGCTAGTAGTGGCTCACGGGCAGTGCCATATGTATTCCTTTATTTCTCAAGGACCCAGTTGTGTTGAAACAATTTCACATCCCAAATAACATAAATAGGTTATTCAAAATCGACTAAATCCCGACGCTGCGTAAACGAAGAGCAGTGCGAAGGCTCGGTAAAGTGGAATTCATGCTTTGTCAGAGGAAAAAAATCAGTTTTGAGCTTTTCTTCCCCTTTCTATGATTCCGAAGGAAGAGAACTTTTTAGAGGCAGAAAATAGTGCTAGTAGTCGTAGAGTCTTTTTGACCACCATACCTTCTGATGGGTTACTCCTCTTCTCAGTTCAGAAGGAGGGACCTGAAAATGAGGAAGGCTCTCTGGTAAAAATGACCCCGCCCAAACAATCATCGTGGAATCAGCCTTTGAATCCTCGTCATGTTGTGACTCATGCTATGAGATCATCTAGCTTAGCGACACAGGGGAGAAAGTACCCTTCCAGAGTCTTTCTGGGATCAATATCGGGGGGGGGGTGTTGCCGAGAAAAAAGAAAGAGCGTTTCCTTATGAGACGTGCCGCAAAAAGCGCTCGCTTCACAAACACGTCGATATCGCGAGGAAGAGAGGTCATCAACGGTTCCAATTTGATCAATCTGTCTGGCTTACGCCATGCAAGTGACTCTTCTCTAAATTTGTAAGGATAGCTGAACGCATATTTGGATTCAGGCCAAACTGAGATTACGCTCAAACTGATACAGCATGTCATTCTCTTCACACACTTATTTTATCAATAACTATAAGCTGGGGGAGTTGGTAACCCTATGAGCTTAACAGGGTTGATTGTGGGGGAGGGTAAGCCATTGTCCAATTCGCTTGCTCCTCTCGATTATATGGAGAGACAAAAATACAATCCTGTTAGGTTGCAGTAAGGCGCCAGTAAATTGACTGATAGTCCATAACTTCCCTACTAGCTTTTCACGTGTGTAAGCTCTCTGATTTTGAACTGATATGTGGACTGGAAGTCGAAGCTGAGTCACGAATTCAGCACGAGACCGCTTGGGAGAGACAGCTTACTGCCTAAGTCAGTTGTTTCTCCTGGCGAACAGAGGTCCAAAGAAAGTGAACTGTGGAAGTGCTTAGCTGCTTCATGCACTTCATCATTCACCACTAAGATGACTTTTCGACGTAATGACACCTCATCCATCTTGGCAACATTTTTTGGAGAGCATTTTTGCCCTTTCCCCAAATGTCTCTATTCCATCATATGAAAAATTGAAAAAGATCGGGGGGTGTAGGTGGCTCTCGAGAGGCGACTGAACAGTTGCACATTGTGATTGCTCATCTCGCGCCGACAACGAGATTAAAGTTCTCTCTATCCCTCTGACGATAATAAAACAAGAACACTGTCAATGCTCCCTTTACACTCATCGCAGTAAAGCAGACAATTTTTATGGGAATGTTTGGGGAAGGAATGGGGGATAAAGCAAGTTGGTTTAATCAGTACTGCTACTGACTGTTCCAGCCTATCTATGCCTACCCTACTCAGAGTTGTAGAGTAAGTTTGAAGCCATCTATACATCGATTCGAGGAAACATTTGTCAATTGACTCATCGTAGAGGAAGAAGGCCTGATTTATTCGAATGTGATTCGATTTTCTGAACAGTTTAGCTAATAGACTGGGAACTGGACAATCGGCGCCAAGACTGTCGCTAAGATTGCACCTCCCCCCCCCAATCCCGTTTCTAGAATACTGCTCTCACGCGTGATGGATCCCAACAAGGATGCTCCACCCTGTTTCCCAGGGGAAGTCAAGCAAAAGTCCAATTATTATCAGTACATTACTGGCCCCGAAGGCCAAACCATGGTAAGCTGTAATGCTCTATCACGCACACGGAATAGAACAGCGATTGAAACCCCCCAGTCAGCCAGGCTTTCACTCCCCTGGGTCGCCTTACCTAGTCCCAGAGATCCGAGAAGAAAGGACAGGAACTGACTTGTGATCCCCGTCATCCTGTGGGTGAATAGCATTCGACTGCCGATATGTCAGCGCATGTGCGTAATCGCATGGCGCGTTTTGAAACGGGTGAAAAGCCGAAGGATGCAGCGTTATATTCTTCACAGAGACACACTATTCACATTTACCTCCAGTCCTCCCCTTCCTCTCCTCGTGTACGAAAATATTGAAAAGAACTAGAGGGGAGCCGCGAAGTCTTTTAGGAATCTCCTGACATCAAGTATGATGAAAAATGCGATGAATTAGTCTGCATGGCGCATTCTAAAAAGGGGCTGATCATCGCCGAATGGCCCATGTTTTGCTTTTATCAGCTCTGCTCGAGAAAGCTGTCGCGCTAAAAAGAATAGGGGCCACTAGCGGCCACCCAGCTGAGGACTTTCTCTTTGATGTCGCCGATACATCCGTTGTGGCACGGAAAAACGAAGGAGAAAGCTTGCTCTGAAAGAAAGCAAAAACTGGGCAGGAACCCTATCGCGCGGAGTCAAAGAAGTGACATAAAGTGGTTATTAATGAGCTTGACGTACTGGTATGCTAAAGTAAAAGCTGGATCGAGAAACAAGTATCTCATAGTGATCAGAGCACCAATAGAAGCACCTTAATCTCGTGCGTTGCTAAAACACATCTCACTCACGGTGACGTAAAGGGACTCCATAACAACTGCTCTACCTACTCTACAATACTTGTTAAAGTTATGTCGCATGCTCATTGCGCACCGCTATCATGAATTCGACACACCACATCGACATGGATGCATGGCGCATTCTCAAAAAATTTTGAGTCCGCAGTAGCTAACAATTCAGCCAATGATTGCTCCTTGAGAGTCTCATTCACAATTTCTTATAAAAAGCAATTTGGTCTTCAGCGATTATAAGAAACATTCAACATTATGATAATCTCTATTATGATCGGTATAGGGAGGAGAGTGAAAGGGAATATGCATGGAAAAACATAAATGAGAACCCCATAGTTTTAAAATATGCAACTCAAAACTTTTTTTTATTTCGGAAATCGGATATTAAAAAGCTTCTGGTAATCAACTCACCAACGGACATTGGTGGCTGGCGATTCTGTGCATGAGGTGAGGTGACGGTGGTGTTGGGGCGTTGATGTACAGCCGCAGCAGCAGCAGCAGCGGCAGCAGCAGCCGCTGCAGCCCCAATTTGGCCCATAGGGCCAAAGTCGTTCGTATCAAAGGCGTTAAGCATAGTGCTCAGTAGTATGATAGTGATAGTATGTGTATAAAAATATTTGTGTCGAACGTTCGCGTAGTAGTAGTAGTAGAAGAAATAATGTAGGATAGGTCGTTCGGTATTGGGGAGGGGTTGCCTGCTGTGGACCGGGTGGGGGCAAACACGCAACTGAACGCGCGGCCGGCCGCTTTACAACGACCACCGTGGCTGCGGCGGATGCTTCGGACGGCGCGCACTGCGCTAAGCCCGACCCCCTTTGCCGGGGCCACGGGAAGACTCATGCTTACATGTACTGCATGCTGCGAGTTTCCAGGCCACTGTAAACCAAGGAATGCACATGTTGGGCTTATCAAAAGGATATTCTAGATGCCCCGTTCAGGACTGACTCATCAACGACTCTCTCTCTCCTGCTGTAGAGCGATGATTCAGAAGCGTTAAATCAATGGGGAACTCGGCTTTTATTGCCATTTTCCGTCCCTTCCCGTTCAGCCACAGATTGGCCGTCGGAACTGGAGGAAAGGTGAGAATTCCGGAAGTCCTCTATGATGATGGGTAAGCTGCTCACTGAGCGCCGTTCGGATTTACGATTTCCGAACTAACACCTCGCATGTGACAGTTCCGGTTTCTTTAGTCGAGTGGCCACTTCCCCTGGTCGGATAGGGAGGGGCCATGTCCAAGGCATCAAGCTTGACACTACCTTTCCCTTTTTCTACAACGCGACCGAAACTAGGCATCAGTCAAGCAGAACTTCTGAGTCAAATCAAGACTATACCGTTAATTCCGAGATAAAAATTCTAAAGGAAGAAAAATATTTCAGCTGTTCTAAATGCCTAAACTAAGAGCATAAAAACTCCTGCTGGTTTAAACTGACAGACTTGAGTTGAAATATTGGAAAATCAATATAACGACGCCTCGAAACATTCCCATCAACTACATCTTCAGTCTCTCAAAGACAAGCACAAGAGGTGCATAGATGTGCTCTCGTACCTAGCGATTTCTAGAAATCCTACGAGCCCGCAACGAGTTCTTGAACATATCTCCCTCACTTTATCATCAATAAATGAAACATCTCTTGCGCCACGAGATGAATACACAGAAGCCTTCCACTTCTAAGACACCCGCGCTTGCGACCATACCTCACTTGATACAGCTATCTCAATTCCACGGTGAGAGATGAATCAATGTTGCCGTGACAACAAATGATGCAGATCGAAAGTGGGTTTATCAGTAAGTAAGACCGCTGCGCGTTGTTGGGTCATTTTGGGGCCTTCGCGAAATTGTGAACGTACCGAACCCTGAAACGCTCTGAGCATCCCGATATGAGAAAGTGCTGGGGGTGTATTGTTGAATAAGTGAAAACGATCGATAAAGGTTGTATCAGTGGAAATGAAGACGTCATTGCTTCTGAATCAGGAGTGAATCACTGGAGACAATACAAAACTAGTCCGGCACTGAGGGCATTCTCTGAGAGTTCACAGCCGAGCAAACGGCAAAAGAGCAAACGCCCACATGGCGATTATGTACGTGAGAACACGGCTTCCGTCGCTTATGTTTCTCATCGTCATCTATGACGGCTCGCATCTGGTTGCCGGCCCCGATGAACACGACTTGTGATGTTCTTTATGGCTTAGTTCTCCACGCTGAGAACAGTTTCCTTCCCCATCCGGTTTATGCATCATCCTAACACGAACTTGCTAGTAGGATCGAAAGTGGAGGGTAGGAGGGGGTGCGGTGAGTGGGAAATGCTAGCTCAGCTATTAAGACTACCATATGTATTCGGTGAGGACTGTGGTCATAAAGATTCCGATGAAGAGTTTGAAAGACAATAGTGACCTCCCTCTCCGAACGACGGTCTTTTCTGTTTTTTTGTTTTTTGTTTTTTTTTTGTGGTTTTTTTCTGTTATGTTCAAGTGCTACTTGACGAAGGGCGAAGACCGCCCACGAACGTAAGGTCACTTCAAACTAAAGTTACTCCACATACATGTCAATCTCTGGAAAAAGGCTAATGAAGAAAATATCAAAGAACTAACTTATAATCTAAATCCATATTATTGCACACCCTAGCAAAGATGATCTGCAAAGAAAGCTGCGAAACATTTGGAACATATCTAGAGTAGAACGTGGTATTTCTATGCCGGAGCGAATGAGTCCAGCAGCTACAGTAGCGTGCCACTTCCTCCGCTCCACCAAGAAGATCACTCCTCCGCTCCCACAACGGAGTACCCACTCAGGGAAGACGGGCAAAATAATCGCAACTTGTCGCTCCGCCGCGCGCGGCGATGGGCGCGGCGTCTCCTTAACTCTGTTACCCTGTCGATTGGAGCACCAGGACTACCACATATAGACCCATGTCATACGTGAGACATTCATCGAATATTATCGGTTCAAATTGCCTGTTTGTGCCACCTACTACTTGGAACTCAATCTCAATTGCGAGCGCGACCGTACGCACATTGCGACGCATAACGGCGACGAATTACGATTCTCTTATCAACCATGACCGAGATGTCTCCCTCCCCGACAGCTCAGCGCTAGACGGAACAGAACTGAAGTGAAGACGAGCGCCAGACAAAAATGCGTATGGTGGTGTCAGTTAGGAGAGTGTGGCTATGGCCGTGTGGCTCGCGAGTATGGAAATGATACTCAGGTATGAACCCTCCAGCCCTGTTCCCGTTCCTTTTCCAGAAAGAAAAAGTGGAGCGCTACAGCAGCTACGAGTGCCAACCAATTCACCCCCGAACATGGTAAGGAGCAGGACCCTTCGAGGTGAGTGTACAGTTTGACCATTATGTCTTGCTGCTTTGACCAACCGACGACATCCATACAATGGAGAGTGGGAAGGGGGGGGCGAGGGTTGGGGGTGTGGTAAGGAATGAGTAAATCTGCATCTTTCGATTCACCAACACACGCAGGAAATACCTTAAATAAGAAGAATGGAAAAAGTGACGGGGTAAGTGAACAGTGACTACATTCACTCCGTGGACTTCAGTAATCGTGCGTCAGAAGCCGTCAGTACCGACGGGCATAGAAAATTCTGAGCGACGCCTGACATTTAGTGTTGTCTCTGAAAAAACGCGAGCAGTAGCTAGGTGTTTTCTGAGAAGCTGGATGGCTCCTGTCTTGTCTAATGAGAGCGACCTACCTTTAGAACATCAACGAGTTGTTGAGCCATGGATATCACCCAGCTGCTTCACGCTGACACTAATACTGGAGCCTTCTTGGACTAATGGACGAGATAATGGATAACTTCATTTCTCGTGACGGCGCAGTTCGGCAACGGTGGGGCATTTTGCACTTTGCTACTAACCAGAGAGCTATTTCATGAGCTCACAAGGGTTGACAGGTTTTATCATGGTAGCTCGACGAGCCTACTCTAGCTTAACAAGAGTTCACAGGCTTTACCAGAGTGAAACCTGAAAACCAGGAACTAGTGCAGCAGTGAAAGTGCAAAATGCCTCCCCTCGTCGCCGAACAGCACCTCTCATCACTGGTGGTGGAAGATTTACTCTAGCTTATGGACAGGGCGCTCTGGAATACTATACTTTAGATCTCCATGTTCACTCCATATCACGGCGAAGCGATGGGACCTGTCAGGGACGCAGATTTGAGCCAGGGAGCCCTGCTTTCCACCAATATTTACCGGCCCGAATCAGAATCGCTAAAAACGTGCCGCTGCTCACAAATCCCAGCCTTCTGGACACACTCTGTCCGTTTCCTGATATGGACTGTATCTTGTCATCTCGACGTAAGCTGTGATGGTATGCGCCATGAGCAAAGTGTCGTCCCCCTGCCAAACCCAAGTTTACAATTTGTCCTTTCTAATGGGCTCTTGTGTCACTTCGTTCCCTGAGAACAATTTACCAAGCCGCTGAAATTATGCTTTTCGAACTGGATGTTGCTTTTAATAGCTTAGCTATGGAGATCGGAGTGACCAAGTGACTTTCGGGTACAGCACGTACACTTGGTACCAGTCGAGTCGCAATCAGTCGGTCCCCACCTGGAGTGTTTCCATCACTGGTTGTATTCTTCCTGGATCGATCACTACTCGATCACCATTGGTAGAGCAATGCAGCACGAGGACGAGTTGTCCCGCCTTCTTTGCGCCCTCCCTGACTGATTGCCATCTGACAAACTACAGGCCATAATACCCTAGAAAAATCTTTCTTCTGTGCGGTGTACATTGGGTAGAGTTAACGCGAAACAATAGCCACAATGAATCAAGACAAGAACAAAAACAAGAATCAGAGAAAAATGACTAGAAATGACACCTTTTTATAGTTCGTGGGATCAATTCACATGGTAGTTCGATTCAGTTTATCAAACGCTTGCTACAGCGATCTTTCGTATGAAAGGGTAAAAACCCTGATTTCACAATAAATTGATTTCCCATCAACCAGTTCAGGAACGTGGAATACGCTTTCTAAAACGTCTGTAATCGGAAATGGTGGTTTAATGAGGTGAGGTTCATGCTATGTAGGGTGACAGAGGATTCTCTTGAAATTCGAAACCTTCACCCTACATAACAGCCAGCTTCACTACTTCTCCTTGCTAAAGTCCTCCACTGCCACGAATTCCCTAGGAGAGGGTTAGAAGGAATGGCAGGAAGAAGAAGGGTACGTCGCCCGATTGCAAGGATCAGTCGATGTACAAGTTAGTGCTTCCACTCTCCCCGTCAAGTCCGGTTTGAACTGACTGACCCTTGAAGGATGGAGAGTTTAGGCAGTTCGCTGGATTCGATCCAGGTTTGACCCCAGGCAGCGCGCGTTGTTAAAGGTAGAGCCCGCGATTGCCTATTATTATACTCCTTATCCCTGAGTCGGGGTAGGCGGGGCATTTGGACATGGCATAGGATGGGTTACTCGTGGGATATTTCAACTCGAGACAACTGCCATCTTGTTCTATGGTGGACAGAGACATGACCACAATTGTTTCAAAATGAAAATATCTCACCAGAAGCACAGCCACCGCCACGTTAAGCTTGAAGTACGCAGCCACGCCTACCGCATCCTAGGGAATTCAAGTGTACCTAAACTCTCCACAGGGAATGGTAGTGTGAACTATAGTGAACAACCCTGTATGATTATTATACTGTAATGGGGTTTTTCTAAATGAACATTCAACTATTGCGTAGAATAGAATGCGATAAATCGAGTAGAATAAACTACAGTTTCAATATGGGTGGGCTCGAAGAGTTGGCTTTGTTTCCGCTTCGCACGTACCCTTAGACGAAAACCAAGCGACTATATCAGTTTCGCGTCAGAAAGTGGTAAGGTAGCAGCAGTAAGGCACAAGAATGCTCAAGTGACTCCGCCCACGTTGATAGATGTCTTACTTGCTGTCTTTCTCGTTTGCATGCTCCCTCGCTGCTTCCTCTGGCCTCTCGCCCAATATCCACATCGAGTAATCATCTTTTGTTTAGGAGCTTATTGAGAGCGTTTCGTCGTTTCCTCTCCTTTTTCTTCACGGGCAAAGTCCAACTAGCAGATACATCTTTCCCACTACCTACGAACTTTTCGCTGGCTCATCGGAAACTCTGCTTCTAATAGTGTCCTTTGCCATTTCACAGTGCACACCACAGCCATGCGAAAACCACTCAATAGGTCGCCGCTACAGTAGGACTGTGCCTGGTTATATAGCGCCCTGAAATGAGAAAGACCAACTAGAGAAATAACAAATAGGACCTGCTGCGTCGTGGAACTCACACCATTATGTGCCCTGCCACCATCACCCAACCTCTAGTTACACTACACGAAAGCTGTTGGCCTGGGAAAGGATCTGCACCAGGTACCCCAAACCATTTCTAACCTCCCTATGTAGGTAACTCCAGTGAACCTAAGGCTGCGTTCATATTTTGCGGTTTTTTATTTTATTATATTTATTTTGCACCAGCTTTCGTTACGAGCGTCCGTCAGTGACTAGGAATGTATAAATATCGATGTAGCGAACGGCAGCTTCGACCAGCGTCTACCAGCGTCCGCCGCAACCATTTCGAGGGACTAGGAGAGTATGGATATCGACCCAGCGTCTGCCAGCGTCCATCAGCGTCCACCGACGACCTGGCGGAAAGTATGGGGGAATAAGACGGTAGCAGACTGCTATTAAAGTATGGGGGCAGAAGACAGCTGGATTAGGCGTAGTGAAACTGTGGCGTGTGCAGCGGTATTGTGCAATACCGTTTTCCTGGTCTCTGGTGGACGCGGGTGATCGCTGGTGGACGCTGGTGGACGCTGCCCCAAAATATGAACACAGACCAACATGACACCCCTTGCCCTGCAGTGCGGATTCCGCAGCGTACGCTCAAGTTTGGCAAAGGTTTCTTTGTGAGTTTTTTACCTGGAAAACTTTTAAATGTCATTTGGAAAAGACTAGAAGAATCCCTTATGAGTGCGCTTTTTGCACAGCATAGTAGATTATTTGTTCTTCATGGAGTCTTGAATAATAAATTGCTTTTTCCGTATATTTTGCATAGCAGCAGGGGATATAGCATTTGCATCTTGCTGGGCAGAGAAAGATGCTCATTATTTATAAACAAAGAATCACAAATACGCAGTATTTCGGGAATAGTACGTGTAACAGGATCAAAGCTTCCCTTCCTAATCGGGTATCTCTTTTGCGACACGGACTCTCAACGAATTTGAAGAAGCGTTCGCCTAGACTAATAGTGACTAGCCAGCGTACAAGTTGATGGTTCTAGCTTCTCAGACAGGGTTTCTGCTAACTAAAAGACCCACGGAGAGATGGTGAGGCTCAAAGACACCGTGAGCCGGGAGCGTCGATCCGGATTGACGTTTGAACACTGATTCGTAAGTAGGCTTCGCCACTCTCCGATTACACCCATATCCGCTCGAAGGTATAGTACGTTTGCTCCTATACTAAGTATAAAGGTCTGCCAATCGTTCTGAGCGCTCTACTTTCAAGCGTATCTATAAAGACATTTTAAACTGGACTTCATATGTCTCACACGGCCAGGATCAAGGGCTTTATCACAACCAACACGTGCAGTTCTTCTGTTCTAATTTTAACTTTTCTTCAAGCGTCTTCGAAGTGATAAAGCTCAATCCAAAAGAGAAAATTCTCATAGACAGCAATTTGGCAAGCCGCGCCCTAAAGTCATTTCGCTGCCAGCAGCGCTAGAAAGATGTTAGGTGGAGAGAATCAGGGAGAGGGGGTTGACGGGCGGCGACATCCGTTCTCCACCACGATGTTGAAGCGGCAGGCACCTGGCAACACTGGCTGGTGCCGTGTTAGGACCGAGCAACCCCCCCCTTTCGCACTCCTGACACTGTCCCAGCCGGCGCTGAACCGTACTATAGTCCTTATTGTTTTGGATCGCTGAGAACACAAGCAATGAAAATTATGTCAAAATTATCTTACATGTGTTGTTCCTGCCGTCTTGTTCTTCTCTGACACCTGGAAAGTTTTGGAGAAATAGCAAGCATCACTCTCACACTGACACAGAAAGCTAGTTCTTTGTTTTTCTGGTGACAGCGTCCGAAACTAAAGCTCACGCTCGCAACAGTTACCCTTAGGGTGGGCGGGGAACGGGGTGTAAGGGGCGGGGGGGGGGAGAAGTATGTCATTCAAATTGCGGATCGTCAACATGATACACCCCTTCCGTCCTCCACATCCGGAACTTCGGTGGAGATCACATAGGATGGTGTGTACAAGATCGATGATAAAATTATTTTAGGCGTCAAAGATTACCAGGAATTGAAGCAAGACATAAAAGGTGGTCCCGATTGAAGCGGGTCCAGCATAACCTTTTGTTCCACTTAGGGAAACGGTGGGAGTAGACATGCTGAACGCCAGGTCGTAGGCTGAAGCTAATGATCTTGGGGGAGGGGCATTGGAAAAAATTCTCGCGCGAAAGTGGGTATGAACTTATCCAGATAGATCCTCGAAGACAAAACCAAACAACCAGAAGAAATAGGGGGGGGGGGGCAAACAACTGCCGCCAAACTTTTCGTCGCCAATTCTTTCGAATAGCGTTTCTCCACGTTCTTGAAGAATGGATGCCTCTACACTGTGCCAATTCGCCAAATGCTCAATGGTTCCAGCTATAACCCTTAAATATCCAACAGTCATTTCAACGCGTTTTCGGTCAATACAGCGGTTAGCAGTGTGACTAGTTGACCAAACCCAATTAATACTGGCATCAGGGACTTCATGGTCACAAAGAAGCTTAGAGGTAAAACCTTAAGGCTGCGTTTATAGTTTGCGGTAGCGACACCTGCGACCACCATGACGTTTTTCGAGCTTCCGTCAACGTCAGCGACTAGGACAGGATATGATACTACGTGGGCAGGGGAGCAGCATCCTTGAAACGGCAATAAAAATAGGCGAATAATACATATTTACTATTTACTTCAATGTGGCCGGTTCAAACTGGTGTCCACTCAGTTCTCGCTCACTGGCGAAATCTAGTCAATTCAACGGGTGTGTTATGACTCGACCATTTTATCGACAATTACTGCGTGTTTTGTTTATCGGATGTCAGGTTGACTTGGTTTCATTTAACGCGTCGAGCCGGCATCTTGTAGTTTCTGAGCTTTCCCGGTGTATTTTTTTTAATTTTATGGGCGCACTCGAGTGTATGGAAATAAATGAATAAATAAATAAATATAGATCTTTCTAACGGTGCATCTACCAGCGTCCGGCAGTGACCAGGAGTAGAGGGTATGGGGAAGTAGGAGACCGACTGCTGGTAGAATATGGGGAAGTAAAAGGGAGGAGACAGCTGGATTAGGCGTCGTTGTGGGCGCGTGCAACCGCACCGTACTACTCTACAATACCATACTTCAGGTCGATGGTGGACGCTAGCTCGATATTCATACTTTCCTAGTCCCTCAAGACGCTAACGGACACTGTTGAACGCTGTTACACGCAGCCGCTCGCTGCCTCGAAGCCTATAGTTTCGTAGTCGCTGACGATGACGGACATTTAAAACGCTGATGGCCGAAGGTGGACGCTGCTGCAAACTGTAAACGCAGCCTAACGTAAAAGAACCTAGGACGATCATGACAGATAAGGCCCCATTCAACTTTAGAGCACATTCTACAGCCAAGAGTGTATGTGTCCTCCCTCCCACCCCCCTCTCCCCTCCAATGCCACACCAATCACGTTACTCAGCTAACAACAAGAGCGCTTCTCTGCACTGGTAGAAAACTAAGTAGCACCTTTCAGAATCACAAGGTACGACTTTCAGAACATTCGCAGGGAAAATGAACAAGAAACTTTGTCACCCGTACGCTGGCCATTGTCAAACAGTCCTTTATTTCCACGATTCCTTGAAGAGCAAGACCGCCTTTGTCAACATTTTGTACATCAGCTGTAAGAACCACAAAATTGATAAGATTCATACGTAATCCCAACAATAACAAGGAAGCCGAATCAGCACTCTACATAACCGCATAGTTTTCATTCCAGGAGAATTAGAAATCAGAAGAATAAAAGCACTCATAATCAAAACAGCAACAAAGGCGATAATAAATTATTCAAAACAAAGCACACGACATGTCACCAGACCAGAACAACGCATATCAACGATGGTGCATAGAAACGATGATTAAAATGACAATCCTCCTCATTAAAAATAACACCGACAACTTGGAAGGCAATCAATATCTTGACAATAATCATCTAACATTATGCGATAGAGGCCTGGGCGAATTTCAATGCCAATTCAACTGCTTCGTCTAATCGATCGACATTTTCACAGGTTGCCTAGAATACAACATTTTATAGCTATAAGATTCAGGTGCACTCTAGTTCGCTGCAGATGAAGGGGCGTGTCACGCAGTGTGACTGTGCCACGATTCCTTGAAGAGCAAGACCGCCTTTGTCAACATTTTGTACATCAGCTGTAAGAACCACAAAAAAGAACCAAGGCGCCAAAACCGTTCTCTGCCAGTTGTTAGGGCGGCTATGCGACTACTATTGGTAAGAAAGAAGTAATACGAACGATATGATACAGCGCTTCAGTGGTGGAGAATCGGTTTGGCACCGCGCCAAACCCATCTCGCCTGACAAATTCCATCGCCCACAGCGAACTAGACTATAGCTCTGGTGATGGCCGGTAAGGGCAGAGGGAGGATTAAAGGAAGCTAGATCTGAAAGCCTACAGCGTATGAACCAGAGCACAATTACCTGAGCATTAGCGTGTTTTCCACCACCGCGACCGCCAAGAACCGTGCACACCTCATTCACCCAGAGATTCGCCTTCAAGCCCC
>MU912841.1:15078-25122 GCA_036418165.1 Cooperia oncophora
CCTTTGTCAACATTTTGTACTTCAGCTGTAAGAACACAAAAAAGAACCAAGGCGCCAAAACCGTTCTCTGCCAGTTGTTAGGGCGGCTATGCGACTACTATTGGTAAGAAAGAAGTAATACGAACGATATGATACAGCGCTTCAGTGGTGGAGAATCGGTTTGGCACCGCGCCAAACCCATCTCGCCTGACAAATTCCATCGCCCACAGCGAACTAGACTATAGCTCTGGTGATGGCCGGTAAGGGCAGAGGGAGGATTAAAGGAAGCTAGATCTGAAAGCCTACAGCGTATGAACCAGAGCACAATTACCTGAGCATTAGCATCTTTTCCACCACCGCGACCGCCAAGAACCGTGCACACCTCATTAACCCAGAGATTCGCCTTCAAGCCTCCATCAACAAGAGACTGAAAAATCGCGAAATTCAGAAACTATACACGTCAGCATTAAGAAAAATAAATTCAACATGAGCAGAATGGTATGAAATCTCACCTTGTCCACTTTGGCTAGTACAAGGACTTTTCCACTGTCTTCATTGACAGAAAATCCCATAACGGCTTTGGTACTCTTTAGTTGTTTCAAGGCATTGTCTAGCGCCTAAATTTATACCAGTCGTTGAATGTTACCCTTACAAAACAGTAGTAAACAAAAACCAGAACTGAAAAGCCCGAAGTATCCGAAAGGGTGAACAGAGATTCAAAAAATCACCTTACTAGTGGCTCCAGAGGCAAATACATGCACAACTACATCTTGGTTACCGTTCTGAGCCAATTCTTTAGCTTCAGAAAGAACCTAAAACAGTTCGAATTGATCGCTCAGGAAAAGACGAGACGCAGTTCGGTTTGGGGGGTGGAGTACCCAGCTGAGCTTGTACATGCCATGCTGGGAAGACCTGTGAACTCCTGTGCTCAAAGTGGCTCACTCGAACAATTTCACAACTTCTCAGAAGTTTACAGGTCTGAGCAAAGTACCTGGTAGTTAATATGAACCAACTAAATGAACTACCAAAAGGCAAACTGCCCCTCCAAACTGTACGTCGCCGAAGGCACTTGAAGCGGCGCACTATGTCACAGTCAATCAACTGAGAGAAATACTGTCAAAAAAACAAAAAAAAAACAGACCGAAGAAATTCACAATCCCACATCGTAATTTCAAGTTTCCTCGGAAATGCACAACAACAAAAAAAAAAAACAGTACATGCACCTTTTGTCAAGCAATGGCTGCTCAGCCTGCTTCTTCAATAACCATCTAAAGTTCTCTGGGCAGCCTTTCCTTGCTCGCGGATCTCATCCTTTCTCCAGTAAGGTAGTTGAGCTGCGTTGACCTCCTGAACAGAAAAAATGAGAAACGCTCTGCACCCCAGGCTAGCTCAATAACCTGGCAAACTCGGGAAGATAGGTACGAATTCCCAACCCTCCATTTTTTAGAGGGCAAGAGAAAAGAATGCACAAAATCTGTTTACTACCGCGGGAATACACTGCAACAACGCGAAATGCTCCTGAATGGCACAGCACAAAAACATTGTGACAGGCATAACGCCTCAAGACAAACTGATAGCATTTACATCTGTAGACGCCTGGCCTTTGCCGTGCTGTGGTGAATGGGACTCGCGCTGTCAATTGGGGTGCAAATTCCTCCTTCAGATGTTGCAATGGGGCAGGGACTAGAGGGTGGGTAGGTCCGAAAGCCCGTTTCAATACCCACCCCGCCGAGAGGCCCACAGCCGCTAATCCTAGCCAACCGGCGGACCTCCCCACTACTTAACCTGTGCCCTCTCAAATTCACTTGCTTTCTTCTACCCGCTGGTGCATGCCTGCGCTGCGGAACGCTGTGGTATCGACTAAACTGCCGTCATTGAGGAGAGCGGGGGCGGAGTATGAAGACGGCATTTGAGTACTACTCCCCTGCAATCCTGTTCCTGTATACTTGTGAGCGGAGAAAGTGGACGCTCCTGCAGCTGCAGACTTATTCGCATGCGAATGGGAAGGACCGCTCTTCGAAGGTGAAAGTACAGTTTGTCTATAACTTGATCTAAAAATGCAACAAAAGATGATAAATTGAATCTTACATCTATCAATTCTTGTATTTGCTTTGACGTCGTTTTGAACTTTTCGGAATCCATGGCTAAATTCGTATTTGCTTTTATTTCATCTGATAGGGCCTGAAAAGCAAACAAAGGATTTACCGCAACTTTTTACAAACAAGCTGAACAAATGCTATGCTGTTGCAGTGAAATTCAAGGAATTACATATTAAAGTTCTGAGTAAAACTTTCAACAACCAGTGAGTCAAGAAAAGGAGAGGCACAAAATATGTAGAAGAAAGAAATTTCATTGTGAGAACCAAAGAAATGCGGCCTTTTCCTATCACTCACCTGAGTCCTTGCTGCTAATCTTTCTGCACGATGTAATGCTCTTTCGGCTTCTGGTCCTGACAGTGCTACTATTCGTCGAATTCCTTTAGCAATAGCCTCTTCGGATGAAATCACCATATGCCCAATATGTCCAACGTTGTGAAGATGCCTGTGAAGCCAGAGCTTAGCCCATTTAGCCACTTTTATCCTCTAAAAACCCTCACGTTCCACCACAGAACTCTACAGTTGTCTTCAAACCAGCACCGCTCTTCGGATCAGACAGAAGCTTTTCTACGGGTACCCCAACGCACACCACTCTAACAGGATCAGGGTAATTCTGAAGAAAAACTTATGAATTCCGGAATTCCCATGTTCAAAAGGGCTAGAACAGCTTACTTCATCGAACATGGCCCTCAGTCCAGTGATTTCACGAGCTTGAGGTAGCGGGGCTTCTTTAGCATAGACGGGTTCTCGGGTGTCTATGATTGACTGGACTATCTCCTCGGCTTCTTTCACCTGTGTTGCAAATATAGGCAATCAAGTCATTCATCAATATAAGCAGATCAACAACAGCTTAGCCTGCGTTCATACTTCGCGTTAGACTGCGCCAGCGTCCAGCAGAGGAGAGTATGCGGAAGCGGGACCGTAGAGGACTGCTGGATTCGGCGTCGTGAAACTGCGGCGTCTGCAACCGCACCGCACAACTGCTAAAGCATAGAATTATGCAATCTTGATGTACGGTGTAGTGCAGTTGTACGGTGCGGTTGCACACGCCGCAATTCCATGACGCCTAACCCAGCAGTCTGCTGCCCTAAGGCTGCGTTTATACTTTGCGGCAGCGTAGCGTAGCGCTTCCAGCGTACCAGCGGCAGTGCCGGGGAGAGGATGCATATCGATCTAGCGTTCCCAGCGTCACCAGCGTTTTGCTGGCGTTTGCAGCGGCAGGGGAGTAGAGACTATGTGGCCGTAAGAGACGCGCAATCGAAGTGTATTGTAGAGACTATGTGGCCGTCAGAGACGCGCAATTGATGTGTTGTAGAGACTATGTGGCCGTCAGAGACACGCAATCGATGTGTTTTGTACCCTCCAGCTCTCCCACAGTCTCTACTCCCCTGCCGCTGCAAACGCTAGCAAAACGCTGGTGAAACGCTGGAGAAACGCTGGCGTAACGCTAGGAACGCTAGATCGATATGCATCCTCTCCCTCGCAAGCTTGCCGCTGGCGTACGTCTGGAAGCGCTAAGGTCTACGCTGACAGCAAAGTGTATAAACGCAGTCTGATACTTCTCCATACTGCTCCACTTTCTGGACGCTGGCGTAGCACAGATGGCGAAAGACGGGGCGGGTGCGATACTTACACCTCCCCAGTCGCTAGCGCTGGCGCAAGGGATGCAAGCACCATTACCTGCTTGATAGTCATCGCCTGCTTGTTCGTGAAATCAAATCGAAGTCGATCCGGAGCAACTAAAGATCCTTTCTGATCGGAATCGGTCAACACACAACGAAGAGCGTGATTCAGAACATGAGTGGCGGTATGATTTTTCATAATGAGTGCACGACGTTCCTGAACAATCACGTAGCAAACAATGCCTACTTTTCACAATTTTTTCAACTTACTCCATCAAAGACTTGTTCGACTGTGTCTCCTACTTTCAGTACTCCGTTAGTTGAACCCACTAGGACCACACAATATGGCCTCCAACGAACTTGGCAATTTGTAAAGCGACGAAATTCATAGTTCCTGTAATTAGTGTAGAGTGCAAACTTTGCTAAAAAATGAGGAACGGTGAGAGTAAGGACTACATGAATGTTGTTGCGTCAGGCATTCTTAACAGCGTACAGCGCAGCGTTCTCGAGCGACTGCCCGCGAAATGCTCAAATGCTATCGAACGCTCGAACGCTAAACCAATACCTCTCTTTTAGCAGCCGCTCAAAACGCTGACGAAAAGTGTGAACACAGCTCAATGCCGAAGGAGACTTCAAAACAGACAAGGAAATAATTTGCGAGAAATACCTCATCGTCTGTGGAGATCAGCACTCCAGTGTCATAGATCTGACCACCTTGTTCTGCATAGAAATTCGTCTTGTCAAGCAACAAAGCACCCTCAACACACAGCAGCTTCTATGGAATCGACAAATTTACGCGATCAAGCAACGGATCGGCAAAGAATCTTCCGGTACACGTCTCGAACGCTGAAAAGCTCGATGTGACCGTATGCTATCAAATTGGAGGCCAAAAAAAACTCACTGTACTTCAACAGTCCCGTCATTGGTCCCTCAGCCTTGTACCTGTATTTGAACGAATCGTCCGTGGTAGGGATACCTCGCTTTGGAGTCGCAAGTGGGCATGGACATTCTAAGATTGTCGAGTTGTCAACGGAACTTTCCTGTTCCAGCAGCTGATAGTTCCTGAGGAAAAAGGATTCAGAAAGTGAAAAAACAGAAAAATTCAATCTCGGAACTACCATTTTGGAAATTACCTGCTATGACGGCGGTTTTTTCGTACTACTGCCAATTTCTTTCCAGTATACATCAGTAATTAGGAGAAGACAACCATTACAAGTCATTTCAGCGTTCCAACACTCAAGCGCAGGCACGATCGCTGGGAGCGGGCGGCTGTCGCTAGCGTCATTGGTGGAAGGGCTGGGTGGGTGGAGGGCCGAAATTGCCTATCGCACCTCGTCCCATGAACGCTGGCAACAAGCGCCCGCCCAAGCAAGTGCAAACCCACTGGCCTTGCGTATGACTCCGTACTTCTTACCAAGCTCATAGGATGATACCGCCCAGCAACTAAACCCAACAGCTTTCTTTCTGCACTCTTCGAAAGCTTTTGATCGACAGTCAGCCCTTTCTCCTCAGCCATAAGTTGTGTCAAGTCGGCAGGGAATCCATAGGTGTCGTATAAACGCCAGGCTACATCACCTGAAACGATGTTCATCACTGACAGTGGAATATCAGGTGAGGATCAAAAAAATATGCAGTTCTCATAAATGTAGTTTGCGAGGAAAAGTAGTAAAAATACTAGCAAAATGTGACTGACCAGGGAATGTCTTTTCATCAGTCCCTAGTCCTGCAACTGCACGCTGGAACAGTCTGCGACCACGGACCAACGTTTTCAGGAACTGCTTCTCTTCATCGTTGATAATGTCTCGAACTGTTTCAGGATCACGGCGAAGTTCTGGGAATGTGTCACCCTGAACGGGTTAGTCTTGAGTTGTTGCCAGCAAATCTTGGACGGAGAAGTAAAGGAATTCTCTCACAAATTACTTACTAGAATCTCTATAACAACAGGGACCAGAGAGGCGAAAAACTCCGGCTGAGCATTCAACTTCTCCGTTGCATAACGAACACCTCGTCGAAGGACACGACGCAAAACGTAACTAAATCAAATGGTAAGAGCAAAGCGTTTGCGATAACTGTAAGCTCGAAACATACCCCCTTCCAGTATTATCAAGGAACGCAAACCGGCCATCTGGCGACCAATGCTATTGTCATGAGTTCTAATATGAATCAGGGTCGCGCCAGCCTACAACACGATAGGCCATATCAACTCCATCAACATCATCAGCTCCCACTTTACCAGTATAAGGTCGCGTTCCGGTTCCCTGAATTCAATTATTGATAAGGCAGTGTTCATACTTTGCGATGACGCGCGTCGACACGCTGCAACGCGCTGTACCTGCGTATACACACTTCAATGCTATAGAAGGGAACGCGAGCGCAGACGGAAGTAGATAATGGCGACCGCTTGTGTTTCCAACGAGTTAACAGGATAACGGTAAGAGTGGGCGCTGCCTAATCTTAGAGCCTGGTATCGATCGGCGCCAGCCGCTAGTTTCTCAACAGAGCAAATAAGGATAAGAGAGTTAACGATGTGGAGGCAGCGGATACGCGCCCGTGCGACCTGGTGCTTGGTGGGTGTCATTACGGCTTGATCGGGGCCTGCGTTGTCTGACCGCAAGTTGTCGGAGAGTCGCCGGCAAAAGTAGTCGTCGCTTCGCCGTCAGAGAAATTGCGCCCAGCTCTTTACATGGGTTGATTTATTCCATTCTTTCTTAAAACAGAACCGCGCGGCGACGACCGATACCTGTCCGCGGCCGCGTTCTCGTTTAAAGCATTAAAGCGCCACTGCAGTGGTAGCACTTATCGCCCCAGTAGTAAAAGTGTCGCACGCAACAGCAATTTGGTTAACCTTACTCATAAAAAGCCGATAAAAATGGCTTCTTATGTGACAGATATCGCATAATCATTTCGGAAGTTTAGGACGTTCCACATTTAGCCCGCAGAAAAAAAAAATAGAAATAACAGTACGCACCTCCTGGATAGCTTTGAAAATGGGCTGGAACATATCGGTGTCATAATTGGATGTCTTCTGCTGAAGTACAGCAATCAAACGTTCTAAACCAAGACCGCAATCAATGTGCTTGGCAGGGAGAGGACGCAGGTCACCACCCTCTTCCCTAAAAAGATGGAATCTTCTTCAAAAACTTACTCAGAAAGTCAGAGATAAGCAAAAAGAGAAGCGAAACGAAGTTTAGTTAAAGAAGAGAACAAAAGATCACCTGTTGAACTGGATGAAGACCAGATTCCAGATCTCAACAACCATTGGATCATCAGCATTGACCAAATGAGAAGCGTCACGCCCTCCGATTCGATCAAAGTGAATCTCCGAACAAGGACCACATGGTCCAACATCGCCCATTTCCCAGAAGTTGTCCTTCATCCCAAACGGTAGAATTCGGTTTTCGGGCAACCTAAACAAGTAGAATATACTTAGAATAGAAACAGTCCTGCGATCCCAAGCTTCCAGAAAAAGCAAAATAACAAACCCAAGACTGAGCCATATGCTCCTCGCTTCTTCGTCTGCCGGTATGCCGGCCTTGTCGTCTCCCCCAAAGTAAGAGACATAAAGCCGATCAGCTGGGATTCCGTAGACTTCTGTCAGAAGGCTCGCCATGCCATGTGATAGACTTCTTTCTGTAAAGAACCCGTCATGCGCAGAAAAAGAGCACTTGTTGCTTCTCAAGCAAACCGGAAATAAAACAACTGGAAACAAAAGAAAACAAAAAAAATCGAAATTTAGGTAAACGAAACAATTACCTTGAAATAGTCCCCAAAGGACCAGTTCCCAAGCATCTCAAAGAATGTGTGGTGATAGACGTCTTTTCCTACATCGTCCAAATCGTTATGCTTTCCCCCAGCACGTATGCACTTCTGCGTATTTACTGCACGTTTCAACTTGGCCAGGTCACTGTTGGGGTCGGCAATGCCGAGGAACAGCGGTTTGAACTAAATTACAAGAAGTGTTGATAAAATATAATAAGAAAGCGGTGCTGCAAAGTTTCTGAAGACTCGTAGAGGGCTATGTCTATTCTGAGTAACTCATTTCTTTCGCCACATTGCCGTGTATTTCGTCATTCACTGGCAAAGCTATTTATTTTCATACCATATTGAAAGCAGGCTTCGTGATGAACCAGTGAAAACATTTGTACGTAGCAGAGTTAGAAACACAAGTGTCTATGGTAACTGACATGCCCCTGAAGAAAGCGTCGAAAACGCTCCATATGAGTCAGTGCCAAGCGAGAGGCAAATAATCGACGTGAATACCGACAAAATTCAGAGAAAGCAGCGAGAGAGCACGCAAACGAGCAAGACAGTAGATAAGACATCTATCAAAGCGTAGTCACTTGAGCAACCTTGTGCCTTACCGCGCTACATTACCACTTTTTGAAGGGATATTTTACAGGGTTGTTCTTTGCAATCCCAGCAACTATCTCCCTACAAAAAGGGTTCACAGTAAAGTTATAGTAATCGTGGCCTCTGCCTTCATGCTGTCACTACACAAAATGAAAACCGGATCTAAAAAGAGAACATCTCGAAAAAAATTAGGACTGCCGTAATGGGGATGAAGAGGCTTATCTGACGAAAGTAGCCCAGAAGTTCTCTGGTTGGTTACTCGATTACTCGTGCAGAAAGAAGTTTCGCGCTCAGCTAGTCCCCGCTTACACTAAGAGACTGCTTTAATTTTATCTCCTCTCCCTAACTAGCATGCCCTGGGCCTGAATAACCTTTATAAGCTAACTGAAGACAAACCTGATTCATTCCTGCATTGGCAAAGAGAAGAGTAGGATCATCGTGTGGAATCACAGACGATGAGTGCACGTACGTGTGGGCCCTTCTTTTGTTTGAAAAACTCGATGAAAGTCGAGCGGACCTAAAAGCTCACAGAAGAGTAATGGATTGGTATGATGAATGGTAATTGAACTCACTTCGTTAGCAGACAAGTACTTCATTTCGATGAGAACAGAGACGTCGCAACGAACTCTAGACTACGAAGATTACCCTGTTAAAGAAAAGAAAAGGTGGACGAGAGAAGTTCGAACCCGTACGATTATAGAAAAAGAAATAAGCGGAGAAAACGCTCCATGTGAATAGGTTAAAAAATCGATTGATAAACCATTTATTTCATACAATTCCTAATTTATTCCTATTTCAGTTGAATGCCAACTTCCTTTAATCGTTCTTCTGTCCGCCGGAATAGTTCGTCTTCAGAGACTTCTTCCTTCCCTAAAACACAGCAGCCCTCGGTAAGTAGTGGTTACACCTCCAATAATAACCCAGAGATAACTTCAAAAGAAAATACTAAAAAAGAAACGAGTTACCGGCGAGTTCGTTTTTAACAGTCTCGTATTCCTTGATGAATTGTCGAGAAAGGCTCTCTCGTGGACTTTCCAAATTCATAATACCTCCTCGATATTTTTTGTAAAAAGCTGCTCGTACACGATCTTCTTCATAGAAAATTTTCCGAACCTATAAATAGCATTCTTGTATAACTGACTATACTATTAGGGTGTCCACAAAGTTCGTTGGCCATTTGTAAACAGCGTCGCGTTACGCAACGTGTTGTGATTTTGCATAACGGTTTCGCAATACTGAAAGTACTCGCGATGGGCTATCTTCTAAGCTAGCTAGCTCTAAATTTTCCTTTCCTGATCTTTCCACAATAAAGCAGTGAAGATGAGTGATAGTTGCTGGACTACTACAATCTGGACATCTCCAGACGTCAGGCCACGACCAGGATGCGTCAGCAGTTTGGTGATAACACCCCTTCTAAGAACTGGATGTCAAAATGGGGGACTCGCTTCACCAATGGAAACTATGGCATCGAAAATATGCCGAGGTTTCTGGTTCTCTCGCCACGGCGTCGTCCACTACAGCATCCTACCCAACAATGCCACAGACGGCAGAGACCCTCTCTAAAGAATTGCAGGAGGTCAAGGTGAAAGCTGCCGCCTTGTCCCAGAAACTTGCAAATCCGTGGTTGCTCTGGGACAACGCGCGCCCCCACAAAGCGAGAGATACTCAGGCCGTCCTGGACAGGCTGGGCATCAAGACGTTCACGCATCCACCATATAGCCCGGACATCAGTCTATGCGATTACCACATCTTCCGGTCCATGCGAAACTTCCTGGACGGAAAACAGCTGAAGAACGAGCGCGACCTCGAGGACGTGATCGAGGACTTGGGCGAGTCGCGGCTGGCCGGCTTCTGAGAGGATGGAGTTGCCTCTCTACCCGATCGTTGGCGAAAGGTGGTGGGTATGCATGGAGATTATATCATGGACCGGTAAGTTCAACTTGGTGAGTTATCTTCATAAGCTCTGCAAAAAACGAATGGCCAACGAACTTTGTGAC
>MU912842.1:16738-35513 GCA_036418165.1 Cooperia oncophora
CGCATCCCAGGGATTTCGAGGGTAACTGCAATCAATATTCACAGTACAGTTGGCTTTTCTGAGATGATCTCCTACAATTCACGACTAATTGTACACTGTCTCCTGCGATCTGCCTTTGCCATGTGAGGGAAGAATGCGCTCGCAAGTGCAATAACCTGCCTTTTTCTGCAGGAGAACAGCAGCTGAAGCGTAGTGGTACCGCAGTGGGCGCCTTCCGATTAACCCCGCGCTATCCCCAAAGTGCAGCACTAGCCTCGAGACCACAATTGCGCAGTAGACACACAGTCAGAAGTAGAGAACCCGAATTGAGTCGGCGCGGGCAAGTAGCGGGTTTTTCTATGGTTAGACGTATGGCTGGCCGTGCTGCATTGCGGGCGAAGGAGCAGAGTAAGGAAAAGATACCCTGGACTCGCTAAACCCCTTTCGGTTCCGTTTTCATGGAGAAGTATAGAGTATATATATCCTAAAAGGCACGCTACTGCAACTGCGGGCCTATTTACTACAGAGCAAGGCCGCTATGCGCCAGTACTATTAACCGTTCATCCTTCCCGACGACACAAGCCTTTCAGATCGAGGGCTAGAGTACTAAAAATTAGAGTCAAGAAGTACTAGAGATTGCGGCGGTTGGCAAAGCTGTAAAGGAAAGTTGTGCTAAACAACCAATCCTCCTTACGGCTATAATGTGCCCTATAGTGAGTGCCCTGTGAGTAAACGACATACCTTTGAGTGAGAGCGGTTGTTGGAAGGCTTCACTGGAGTTCTTTTCCACTTCACTCCGTTGACAGTGATGTTTAAGTTGGAATATAAATAGGGTATTAAGATATGTCATAATATTTTTGTGTGTGAGCTGCTGAAAATGTTAAACACAGTGCGAATAAACGCCTATGAGAAGCATCTAGATAACCTGAATATCAGCCGGTTGAATGAGTTGTACTAGTTCGTTTAGCTTTAGCATCTTCTTGTCTGCCACTCCCATACTCGACCAACAAATGCCTACCTACAAGGAAGGATTTCAAGAGATACTTCAAAAAATCTGCTCAGCTCACGTTTCATATACTGTTCAAATATTTACAAGTAAAGCTATTAAATGTCAGCAGAATCGTTTTAGCTACGCGAAAGCGAGGCGGCGACTGGGGCTGGGCATGGCTGAATTTCGTTTAAGAAGGGGCCAGGACAGCTAAGCAGTAACTACAGTTGAAATCTCACATCGTTCATTTTCCGGAAGGAAATTCACCTCGTGTATGCAAGACTTTTGCAAATTGTTTTAAAAATCAGGAATGCTTTTTCAAATATCAGAGAATTGGGAGCATTGAAGAGGATGGTAGCTACGATAGGAAGTGGGGGAGGTGCCGGCTGCCGGCGGTGATTGTACCAAACGTGGGAAAACTTTTGGTGCGGGATGCGGGTTACATGACACAGTTATTTCTCCAATCCCGATGCTGTACCCTGTATCTAAAGCTTTACGCCACGGTGACGAGCACAAACAATTGCGCTATTTATTGCCAATTAACCTGGCACTTTGTGGCATTGTATCACTTACAATTGGGTACATGACACGCCTAGAGGCGTCCGCGTTGCGACAGTCGCGTCCGCCAAAGAACGGATGATCCAGGTCATAGATGGCGACAACAAGTAATATAGAATCGGACACAGTCAAAATGTCTGCAGTTTCGTAGCTCTTGTGAAAACCGGTGCTCCAATCGACAGGCCAACACGAATCAAAAAACGCCGCGCCCATCGCCGCGCGCGGCGGAGCGGCAAACTTACGGTCCTTCTGTCCTCTTCCGTCAATTGGACTTTGGAGCGAATATCGCGCGCGTGACGATACTGCAGCGCCGCTTTCGCCAGGTTATGTAACCATTGAGGACAACCTCGCAAACCTATTATCTTCGAACCGAGAGAAGCAGTATAAGAAGAGTTTCAGCTTACTGCTGTTTGGAGGGTTCACCCAATTGTAAGTAATGAAATAAAATAGTGCGATAGCGAATTCAGCAAAAAAATTATAACGTAAATCTAATTAAAAGATCAAAAAAGGCATATGAATAATGAATATGAAGAACGATGTAGTTACAACGAGCGGCTATTACTCACCGACATGTTCCACCACCATTTGTCTATTGAAACAGATATGATAAGGGAATATCGTTGAGAAGTCTTTTAAAGTGACAGCTAGCGGAATACTCTGAAATACAACGCTATGCTGCTACAGAGGTGGCGCAAAAGCAACTGGAACAACGACAAAAAAATAAGAAAAAGGAAAGAAAAAAAGCAGAAAAAAGTAGCCAAGCGAAAATGGTATACATTTTTTCGTTGATCTATTCTCTAATGGGATTGTGTAATGCACTAAATTTTTTTTTTTTTCCATATCACTATCGTAGGGGTTATAATTTGGCCGTGAGAGGCTCATACAGTGATTTTAAAGGCACCTTCCCGGACTGCACAACATAGGTAGCCAGCGAATTCAAAAACAAGGAGTCATTGCTGCTCAGTTGGACATATAGTAGTGAAGGAAAAAGTGTGAGGAACCGTCCTTAATATGACCCTCCTCCTTGCACTTGGTCATGATCATTGGGAGAGAGTAGATGCCTAAGTCAACAGCGCATATGCAGAAGCGTGTTTTGTTCACGAACACTGCAAAGCGCGCAGGAGAGAGGAGCCAGAAAAGACGGCGAGAGAGCACCACGGCCATTAGTTCTACCCACACGGCAAGGTAATCCGCGATGGCCCTGCCTTGGACCTGAAATCAAAGTTTACGTGATTGTGTACACATTATGACAATGTTTTGAATGCGCAGTGCGACCTCTACAATCACTACCTGGATAAAACCTAAACACAATTTAAAGAGGTTATAGCGATTAGTTTATTGCGAAAGTGCCTTTAAGGGGAGCTGAGCTACAAGCCAGTAATCTTGACCCCCTGACAAGAGTGGTATCAGTTGTTCTGGCCTAGATGTTGAAAGGCTTGGTGGGCCTGGGCGGGGGTCAACCGGAGAATTGGACCACCGGTCTGTGCATGTGGTACAAACACTACACCACCACTACCTCATAAAATAATATGTATTGACACACCTCAATAAAACAAATGCAGGTATTCGACAGTGTTACCGCGCGATTGGTTTTTGGGAGGGTTATAGACTGGTACTCAGCTGAATTTGTACAGGTCACCTTCTAAAAACCTGTACAGTCATGCGATCAGGTGGTTCTTTTGCGCCATTCTGCAGCTTAACTACTGTTTGTAGGCGCCTCACTGTTACTGCACATGAAGTGACAGAATCAATCAGCATATGTGCGAAATACCCCTTCCAAGTAGAATAGCACTCAATTTTACTGCTTTTACTTTTAAGATATTAAACATACTAAGCATGAAGCATCGAGACATCTCGGATATGGCGTTGGTAAGAGGCTCTATTATCGCGCCTATATTGGAGGATTGGCGTAGAAGAGTGAACACGTTATGCGAAGGCTCAGCTCCTCCCCCCCCCTTGCGCCCTCGGACGCTGTCTTTGAAGTGGGCTAGCTTATTAAAGGCGAACCCTGCGATTATACATTCTGGTGGTGGCGTTCAATTAAGGACCTATAGGGGCTAGGTGACTCGCGAGGCAGACTTACTGTACGAATTTACAGAGCCTGCTGGTTTCATGCCAACAGAGAGATATTCCGCATCCTCGACATTAAAGGCAGTTGGCATGATAAATCGTTATACAGGTGTAGGATTTGTACAACTGGCTTAACAGAATTCCGTGACCTCGGACAGGCGCTGCGTGAAGCCTTTTCCAAGGAGGGTACCTCTAACGCCCTACTGAGCAACAACTTTACGTCCCAAACGCCTTCCTTGCCCGCCCGCCCACAAACGGACGACCGTTTCTGACGCTCGTATTCATTCATTTGCTGAGCAAATTATGAAGCAAAGGGATTGGTATGAAGCGGCGGTGATGCTGCATGCATATATGGGTACACATATGCAGCCGTATCTTCGGTAGCGGTGATTGGCAAGATGCGTACGGGAAACTCGTCCGAAATCGATTTTCAAGTCATTCAAAACGGAGGCTTTTTCTTCGCCCGATTTTGACCGTTTCACTCTCTTCTTCCGCCATTTCTTTACTACATAGCGCCCTAATAGCATTTTAGGCTAATGGTAAGTAGGAAACCATTGTGCCAACTGCCTTTAAATCGTTTCTTCACGTCACCCAATGCGAATACCATCTGAGAAAAAAAACGAAAACCACGGTGTAAACACTGAACTCGTGACAGAAAATAGCCTTCGAGCCGTGGTGGGTAGTACAACTAGGAAGGCGTCAGTACTGTCACTTATGAGGGCCACAGCGCCGTTATAGTGTAGATCGCTGCGGACGATTGGGCGTGTCCGTGTTGCTGCGTTTGGCGCGGTGCCAAACTCGTTCCACACCTGTTGTTGAAGTGGGCAAGTGACAATACTGTATCATATGCTTCGTATTACTCGTTTTCTACCACTTTTTGTCGCATGCGCTCTTCAACAAGAAGGCAGAGAACGGCTCTGATAGGGTGACACACTCATACTGGCTGACACGCCCAACCGTCCGCAGAGAACTAGAGTGTACCTACAATGAAGCCGCGGAAGTTACAGTCATGGAGACTGCGGAACAGATTACTTGAACAAGGAGGGACGTCTACGAATAAGGTGAGCGGGGAGGGGGGAGAGCAGAGAGAGGGAGATCTGACTTTAAGAGGTTTCCAGAACATTGGCTGCTGAATAAAAGACGGGAAACACGGAAAATGCAGGAATTGCCTGATTTTAGTACAAACCAAAGTACGAATGAAGGTGTTCAATCACTTACTTACATGGTCAGGCTGTTCCGCCTCACTATGCGAGCGATTATCGCGCTTGAATTTGTAGGCATTACGTTTGCCAGCCCGATGTTCTTCATCGGGTTCAAGTGAGAACACAACGTGTTCGACCATGCCACTTTTCCGCCTCTCCTGAGATCGTTCAATAACCGTCAATTTCACGTCCATGTCAAAGAGAAGTCGAGATACTTGACGAACCAAACCTACGTGATGAGCTTTATTATTTAACAGATGAACTGGATGCTAAGCATACTGTAACAGTCTCACCTTTGACAATGGGAAACAATCCCTGTCTATGGGAAAAATAATGTAAACGCAAAAACCCTTCGCCAGTTGCCTCGCACTGAAATGTTGGCCCTCGCATCTCGGATTTGAAGGCGATCTGATCAATGAAGTAATGCATCGAGTTCAGATTGTCCAGGAACTCCTACAAAAACCTTATTATTTATAAATTCATTTCGCAATTTTTACCTTGGGAGTGCAGAATTACTCGGAATTCATCAAATAATCATCTCACGACATCTCGTCTACTGCGTCAGAAATGTTATTGATTTCGGGAAGCATGAATTGTTAACAACTTGGAAGGTCTAATATTGGGTTTAGTAACAGGCGAGCACGTTCAGGGGGGGAAAGGGTTATACTTACAGGCGCAGACCCCTTTGTCCATTTCACCCCTTAGAGCATGAAATTCTCTACCAACTAATACAAATGTCAAATAATACCGAAAATACTGACAAAATGCCTTACATATTTTGTGACAGAAACATTACTACTATTACTAGAACTAGAGAGATTACTGATGAGGCATCCTAATAAGTATAGATACACTTGAATAAGACTCCTAGGATATGAAATGTACTAAGCTCTCACTCCATGACGGCACAGACGTAGTTGAAAATTAAAAGGATAAAGTCTTCGCGTTAACCAATTCCTTTCTGGAATGCGGCACGCATTCTATTGCCATTCAGAATCGTGATGACTTATTGAATGCGATGTGACCCATACAATGACTCGCGGGACCTGCCTATGTGCAAGTCACTGTTATTAACCTCCCAGATGGATCTGATACCAAGCTACCTTCCCCGCGTGGAAAGCTAGCATGGCTCCAGTTCGGCCGCTGGGTGAGCAGCCGATCCCAAATTCGATTCTCGTGGTAAGCGCGCCACTTGCCATTACACCGCCTCCGCCATAGAAAATTAAAATTCATCAGTTGGAGCCATTACTGAAGTTGACGGGTTTCGGGTCCTGCTGGGTTTCGTGCTGACTTCTAGCTGATTTTGTGCAAGATTTTTATCAAACGATTACTATGCACATCGTCTGACAGCAGTTAATTAGGCCAAATTACACCCAAAAGCCACAGTGGATTTGCATGGCGAGTGGAGAATGAGGGAGGATGGCAAACTACCGGAAGCATAGTAGAAAAAAACGATTTCGGGCTTGAGACGTCCTATGGCGATGCCGCAGTTGTACAAGAAACTTAACTATTTATGAAACCAGCATTGTCACGAAGCGGTTCCCTCAAAAAAGGGTGATAGCGGGCCACGATCGAATGTTAAGCATTCCCAGCAATAGAATCTATTCATGTCGGTGAGAAAAGGCAGCGAATATTCCTTCTGGAAAACAAATGTTTTATGCGTGGTGTGTGTATTTTCTGTCGTTGTTTGTTTTTTTGCTTCCACCATTTACTGACGCTATATACAGTCGGCATCCGCGCGCATTTTGTTCAGGACGGCAAGGGTCGCGACGCGTCACGACTGCGGCGATCAGGTGTTTCCAGCCTCATTTGGCCATTTTCTCCCTAATTTCACTGTATTTTTAAGCCGTGTTAATTGTTTTTCATTGTCTTTGTAAAGCGACATTAAGAGGCTGGTCTATTTGTTGTTTTTGCAATAGAGTATTTTTGCGATTTTTTTCAGGATCTTTCCAACTGTCTGCTTAACTGTTTAATTGTACGCAAAAATCAGAGGAATCTCAATCATAATTTTCCCTGTGAAGACAAGGAATAACTAATCGTGAGAAAAGTAGCCAAAACAGCGTGAATTATGCGAGGCAAATGGGTAAAATGCGGGGATGGAACAGCTGATCGCCGCGCCTGCGTGACCGCTTCCGCCACCCCGTCTCGCGATCCCCTGCCCGACCACTAATCAAGTCCGGATGCGGGCGCAATATAATTACTGTCCCTTACCGCCTGGCCCGGCAACGCGAGTGTTTTCTTGATGTGAAAATGGAGAATTTCTCCGGGTACAGTGTATAGAATTCGGGCAGAGAAGAAGGAATAGACGATTTACGGTGGGGCATAGGGAAGGGCGTACCAGAGAAGAGTTTCCCAGGGATGGAATCGTATTTTGCGAACCTTCCTGCCTCCACGGCAGGACCTCCTTGAAGGAGAAGCACTTCTCGCAAACAAAGCGCAAATGCGATACGCCTTAACTCGGTGTCCCACTGGCAGTCTATCAACGGCGTAGTGCCTCCAAACAAATTTCTCCACTACCGTTTCGTAGAACATCCCTAAACCGTACCTGCAAATTGTTGGCCATACACGCGAGCATCTTTTCCCATCCCGTCTCACATGCGTATGTGATGAGGAATTCGCCATACATCTCCCACATATCGTCTACTGACAGTCCTAAAAGTGTTGTTTTTATTTGCCTTAAACAGTAGGCCAAGCAGGCTTGCTAACCGAGCACGCCAGCTGCAGATCTGAATATTCGCATTGTTTCCGTGTCATCGTAGTACGTCTGGACGTCGATATCACTCTTTTGGGCGAATCCAGCTTTCCTCCTATGACACCACTCATATCTTGGGGAGAACTCAGAAATACACTTTGACTTACATGATCTGCTCCCAGACTTCGGCACCATAGCGTCTGCGATGAATCTACGTATCCGGTTAGAAATACAAGTCGTGAGTCCATCCAATCTGAAGGCGACTACCGTAATCACGAAAATAGGAACAAAAAGGGGAAACTGACCATTATTTGATTTCATAAAATTTCGCAATTCAACATAAGCACCGCATGTGATGACTTCGAAGCGAATAGTGAGCTAATGACGGAAGGCCACGCACATGCATAAATATTCAGCTTAGATGATCATGCCCATATCAACGTCCTGCGTTGGCGATGCTGACGTCGCGAAGCGAACACAGCAACCAACTAGCCCAACTATGCGAGCATAACCTATCACCGTTTGAAGGCACGTTCGAATATGTGTTGCGACAATCGCGTTTGCCGAGAATACAGGGCGACAGAGCCAATTTGCCGTGCATGAAGCCCACCGGTGGCCTCATAAAGTCCCTCGCAGATTTACCTTTTCCTGTTTAATAATATCTTCGCAAAGCATCAAGTTATTCTTCTAGGGAGCCACCATCCCACTCGTTGCTACCGTAGACACCAAGCGGGCCCCGCACTGCACCTACACCCAGTTTTCGATTTTTGAAATTTTATTTTTTTGCGCTCTACTTCTACTTTTTTTGCACTATTGCTATTTCGCAGATGCGCAACTAGTGAAAGGTCGAAATACCACCCGCAGACGACTCCGCCTGCTTCTTCAGGGATTCAAATCCGGAACTTTCATAACTTTGACTTTCTTGTTTTTACAGGTTTACGGACAACTTGGACTTAACTCGATTGAATGCATCGGTCTTCTGATCTTCTCTGCCCTCTCTCGTCCGGCATTCTATTGCCATTGCGACCAGCCCATATCGTTGTTATGCCGCCGCAGGTCCTTGCGCATTTCGATGGCGTCTACGCAACAACTGACCAATCCTTCAACACATCGATCCCCGCGAAGTCCTCTCCCTGAAATGCCCCGCTTTCCTGGCTAGCTGGATGTTTCACTGCCACCGTCGACTGCTTGGCAGCTGCTGTCCGTTCTATCTGTTTGGGGTACAGTGCTTTCATCAACAGGATCACGTACAAGAGTTCAAAGATGTCACGGTAACCGTCTCATTTCCTCGTTGTTCACGTAGAGCGGGAGTCGGGCGATTCTATCGTCAGCAAGTCAGGTCACGACGCACAAGCTGCGCCGCGCCGCCGAGCGGCCACGGCGCGAGCACGAACCCGGAGTTGCATTTACCATACTCCCAGGTTTGCTGCACTGGAGCAGAAAGATTATGCGTTGTTTGCACGTGCGCCGCTGACCCCACATTATGGGAACTCTGCAATAGCCAATTTCTTGAATTCCTGGCCCCAGCAACAACGCCCAACCATCTACTATTCACTACTACATTGCTAATATTCGCCATCTTTTTGTGAACCTCTACTGTTGTATTTTGCCGCTCTTCACATTTGCAGGAGTGTAAAGCTTTATTGTAAACTACAGGAAATGGAGGTGCAGAGAAGATAAATACAAGTACAAACACTAAGCTACAGAGCAGTTTACAAGCATCGCCATTTGGCGAAGATGTCGGTTTTGAAGATAGTCCCCTAAGACCTTTTTTCCTCCAATGTTGGCGTCATTCCCCATTTGTCACCCCACAGCCCCTCCCCCTCCTCTCTAATGCACGAGTGCCATCCTTGATAAGATTTTCTCAACGATGTGTGCCCTGCTTACAAAGATGTCGCACAGCAGTGTCTTCGCCGTTTGTCCATAGATCGCGATTGCATAGTTGTGTCTACCGCACCATCGTCCGTCCCTCCATGGCATCGCCTGCTTCCATGTTCCTGAAAAATGCAAGTCATGCCACTTCATCAGCTGGGCGTTGAATTATCGTAGAAGAGAAATCGAAGTGAGATAGAGATAGAGAAGAGAGAAGATAGAAATAGTAGAGAGATAGAAGGACGCATCCCTTTCACTGCGTACGCGATTGTTCGGTAATGAACTGCGACATTCGGCGACAATAAGTAGTTATCGTTGCCGTCAGAATGAAGGTGTTGAGGCGAAGGATGGCCTTGAACCGGGCCATCTCCCTGGCGACGCGACGACGTCGCTGGATATCCTCCGGGCGAACACGCTTCGGTTCCGCTCTCCTCTGTAAATAAATAGTGTTGAGAAGGAGATGTGGGTAACAGCTGGAGTGGAAACTGACCCGATCAGCGTTGTCGAGTGTTCCACGTGCCTTACCCACGAAGTCGTTCAGTGCGAGAATGAGGTCCGCCATGGCGGGGGGGTGGGGTACCTCACTCCAAGCACAACTCCCAGTTCGCTGAAAGTCATCAGATATTATGAGACAAGAAAGCATTTCATAACCGTAACGAAAAAAACCTGTTGAAGGTTTTGGCTACATTAGTGGTGCGGAGACTTTGCTTGTTCCATTTGTTCCATATGTCCCTGAAAGGCCCCCCGTACCAGTTGTGCTGAAGGTAGTCGAGAAACTGTGCGCACAACCCATACGCGCCATGCCCGCTAGGGGAACATGGTGGCTGAAATGCGCAGGGACGCGGGCTCGGTTGGATATATGGTGTGGCTCGAGAAAATGAGCCCTTTTATAGTTGTTTCACCATCCTTCAAGTCCTCCTATATCGTTGGGGCCCCCTCACCTGCGGGAGCAACCCAGGATCATCTCTTTGTTCATTCCATGCGCGTGGAAAGCTCACCCCTCTAGTGATGCGCTTGGGAAGCACCCCCTGGCGCGGCTTTCTCAAAGTCCAATATAATTCGTATGTCTTGTGGTCTGCCAGCTGCGATGATGGCATCCCTCACTGCCTCGAAAGATCCGCTCGTAGATACGTTGATTTCCACGAGTTTTCCTGGAACCACAGCAAAGGAATGAGAGAAGAACAGACAGCACAACCATGCCAATATCAAGCAAGCAGAGTCTCGCCTTAACAACCGCGAGAGCCAGGGAAAAAACCCTGAGGCCTGGCGCCTTTCCGTGCACGGTGTAAAGTTGTCCACGCTTGTTCGTGATCTGCGGCTGAAGGTCGTGGACCCCATCAGCAACCAAGGCACGAAGCCCCACACGACAGGCCTTCTGAAATATGATATTGGAATCAGATTGCGAGAAAGAAGCACGCTTAACGCGGACAAGCCTCACTGCTATATACATCTGGGGCCAAGTATGTACAATACTGCAAGGTCTGGGCTTCATGTGCTGCAGGAATGACATTCCTCTTTCCAGAAAGGCGTACTCAAGCGGCACTTGTCCATTTACCCGCCTGTCGTAGAGCTTCGCAGTTGCCCTAATGCTCCAACTTCAATTTCATTAACCTTCTAGTTTGGCACTTAGAAGTTAATGCTATACCGTTGCCAACGCTGAGGCGTTGTCCGTGATTCGTAGCCAGCCCGCGAACGAAGAAACCAAAGCATTTCGTCCCGCTCCCTTTCGTCTAAATGGGGCGAAGCTATGAAACTCAGACCTCTACTGAATGGATGTATACAAGCTGCTTACCAGAAACTTCACTATTGTGAACCTTGAGTAACACCTGCTGGTACAGCTGACCAGGCTTAACGGCGCGAAGCGAGCATCCTTCTGGAACCTTCTGGACACGTCTGCCAGCAGACAGATTATGAATCGGAGCAATCGCTCATATCGACAGTTAATAACCACTGAGTGTTCATGTGCCACCTCTAATGCCATATGCGGTATACTCGCTCCTTCGAGTTCCTCCATAGCATGCAGATAAGCGGCAGGTGCACAGGATCGCCAGCGAGGTGTATGCATTGACCACCTGAAACTCTACAAATTCACTAAATGCCCCTAATACAAGCCTTCAAATTCATCATTACCGCATGCGGACGGTCTTCCCACTTCTTCCGGGCATCCCGCTGCAGGGCTACACGACATTGCTCTGCGTCATTGTTCCAGGGAGGTGCTCAACACAAATAACACAGGGACTGACCTGTAAAAGACTTGTGATTAACAGCTTTTTAAAAGAGCTACAACGGCGGAAAGAGGTCTGACTGATGTACCTGGATCGGGTACCTTATCACCTTGTAGATTCCTTGCTTACTTTCCTCCAGAACTTCACGAAACAGCTCGCCGCCCGTAAGGTTTACCCTTTGACGAGGGCAAGAGTTGCTGCTGGCTGAAACAGAGGAGCGCAAACCTTGGAATTCCTTGTCACATAGCAACAGCAATCATTCCTAGACTGTTTCGACTTACCCCCTGATGTTGATGGTCGATCCACGGGCGATGCTGTTGCCTCGTTCGAGGTGACGCGGCCGGTCGCCGTGCACACCTTAATGCAAAATATGAGTAATAGAGGAGAGACTGCTACAAAAGATATTAAAACCATCAAACTGGCGCATTTTGCCTTTTGACCTTATCGTGGTCCCGCTACCTGTTGTATGCAAGCTCATGATAATCCTCTAAGAATTAAACATGGAAAAAATGAAGGCATAAACTCTGTAAGTCCTCTCTGTACTTTATCAGCCGAACTGTTACACCACTATCATTACCTGAGGCTAGAGCAGCCACCAACAAGGAAAAGTTAGCAAGGTTGACAGATTTTGGCCTGCTGCCTGAAAGTGCTACTGTCATGTGTCACAAATGTTCTACATGCAGTTTCGTTGTACTTCAATTAATTAAACAACTATACCTGACACACTCTGATTAGAGCTATTAGCAGAGTTGTTAGTCGAGCTGTCGCCGTTCATCCTTAGTGATAACTAAATACCTTGTAATCGTAATCGACTGTCGTGTCCTCATTAACGAAGTCCCGACATTAGCAAATCAATGATTCCCCTTCAGCCTAAAACATGCTTTCGTATAGCAACTGTAATTGCGCTCCCTCTCTTGGCCCGTGAGCCTAACAGGGAGAGTTAAGCACCCAATTGCGAAAAACCTCCCCATACATCCTCTCTCCCGAAGACTCACCTCGCACCGCTCCCCAAGGGAAACTAGGCATGGGTGTGAGTTGTGGACCATTTGGTCTAGCTGAATGTACACACTCAACCTATTGGTGAACAGAGAACGAGATTCTCTTTTTTTACATAGAGGAGCTCAGACGCCGTGACGCGACCGCGACAGCACCCGGCACGTGTTACTGTTTGTGAACACCATCGGCGGGGCGGGAGTAATAGCACATGCTGAACAGAGTGTAAGTAGCGGAGACCAATACGAAACCCCCTCCTCCTCTCTCTACCGCCAATCCACAATTTTCCCCGCAATTCCTGCCACGTTTTTTTTCAAAATCACGACAAACCTTCCCCTATTTTCCCCAAATAATTTTACGCCTTTCGAGGCGGGGGAGGCATATAGTACCGCTCGCGAACGCGGAAAGCACCAAAAGTCAACCGCCACTCCCACAAACGCCAAAACGTAAATACGACCCGCCCCCCTTTACAACGTCCGCGAAGCGAGAAAAAATCAGCTATCAAACGACCCCCATCTCCTGGCGGCCTTAAAACGACCCCCCCCCCCAATTAGGGGGGGAGGGATTCCCCAACAACGATGTGTCCTGCCGTGAAAAAAAGGTAGAAAAAACAGTGATAGGGAGGAACATGGCTAGGACCGGCTTGGAAACAACTGGTGGCCCGGTCGTGACGGCGCCGCCAGCCGCCTGAATCAAGGGCCCGGATTAACGACTGTAACTGCCGAGAACTCGCAGGAAGACTAAAATCACAAAACGGACACTACACGCATGAAAAACTTGCACTCTGCCAAAAAGAGTATTCCGTCACAACAATACTTGAGATCGTGTCAACAGAAAAAGCTCCACTCAGCAGTCAGGACTGTGGGATTGGAAAACAGTGAAAAAAGCTTATCTGAACGCTGACAAAAAATTGCCGACCGCGTGCCAGCATTTTGGGGCCGTCGTTGGTTAGGTGGGTAGATACGCGCCGTGGGTGTGTAAGCTTTGCTGGGCGATCCTTAAATGCACCGCTTTCCCGCTGAAAAGGCACTTGTGTAAGGCTTGCCTCAAGGCGTCTGGGTATCCTTTAATGTCGATGTTACTTCCTCTTACATGCCCAGAGAATTTACTGCCCTTTGCCTTTGAATTGCTTAATTTTCCAGAAACAAGCCATTTTCTGCGAAAAACTGGATAAGGGTAGGGGAGAAACAAACCCCGTTTCATTACGAATTGTATAATTGTGTATCATCCACACCAAATCTGTAATATATACACATTTATAAGAATCGGCCTATCGGCATTCGGAAAAGTCAATTTTCAACATGTACAGATGCTGACGTCGGCACATTTACTAGAACTTCATTACCATATAACATCTCCTTGATGAGTCTCTATAGAACTTCCAGCAAAAGGTATGATTGAAGTGTAAATCGTAATATCAAAACAAAAACACGGCTCAAAGTGAATTAATACTGATGTTCCATGCCATGGTGATCGCCTGCGTGAAGGCGCTCTACCACTTCTCGATCATCCCGCACTTGACCTTCTCCATCATCTATTATTTCATCCACGTAGTCCACTTCTATATATTCACCAACAGGTCCTTCTTCATCCTGAAAAACAACTAACTTCATAACACTAATAGTAGATCCTACAATCAAAGTAAAGATGTGGTTCGCAGGAGGAGGGTGCTCATGGACTTCAGAGAGGCCCCCCGGGGTCATCGGTTACAGGCATTTGTCAAATGGATATTCCCTCGCTGGGAGGCTAGAGATACATGTTCTTGTAGCATCCAGACCAGGTTTTTGAGAGGAGGAGAATAAGGAAAAAAGAGAAGAAGAGAGGTTTGGCTGACAAGATATCCTGAGATGGCCCCGAGACTGCACGACGCCTTGAAATGCATCCCTTGTCTGTGCCGTCTTATCGAGACCAGTGACGCCTCATCTGAACAATTTCAGGTACAGAGCACGAAAGTGGGAGGGGGAACCCGGGTATCCGTGCTCCGCAGTGAATCTATGATCAGATGCGCAGCCGCACCTGCCATAGGTTTTCAAAGATCACGCCTGTGCAAGGGCCACCTCTGAGGAACCTTCAGCTTATACGCAGGTGGAATTGGGCGCGGCTATGCTCAATGTCAGCGCTCGCGTCTATATCAGTATCCTCATCCAAACACGCACTCAGCGTTAGGCAGCTCTCAGACTTGACCCGCTTTCAAGCGCAGCAACACGCGTTGCTGCGCTTCAACGCACGTTGCCGCGCCTGCACACGCATTGCTGCGTGTCAGAGACCGTTTAAGCGCTTTAACACTTGGGGTAGGAATAGTTCAAGAAAGCCGCCCGCTTTAACATGCGTTACTATGCAGCAACCCAGCGCAGCAACGCCTTAAAGCGCAGCGACAGGTGTTGCTGCGCTCCACAGCATGCTCACTCTGAACGCGGCCCAGACTAAGATTATGAGTTTTCATTCGATAGTTGGTGATTTATGGTGTCTTTGGGCCGCCCGGGCGCCAGGCCGGGTTTGCGGGTCAAGCGGATGCTGATACATCATGGTTTAGGAGGTCACTGGGGTAGGAATAGTACAATAGTGCCGAACGCGCTTGTAACTGTAGCGTGTCAAAGCGCTTGAACAGGCTCTGACACGCAGAAAACGGAGTGTTCAAGGCGCCAGAGCAACGGTTTACAAGCGCGGCAACGCGTGTTCAAGCGCGGGAACGCGCGTTTAAGCGCAGCAATGCGTGTTACTGCGCTTGAAAACCCATCAAGTCTGAACGCTGTCGTAGAGAACAACCAGAAATGAAAGGGGCCAGCAACTAGCGCGTTTGGCTATGGTTAGGCGTGCTGCAAGGCGAGCTGGGTATGGAGACAGCACCAAGGTATCACCAATCTCCAGTCCCGTTGCCGTGCACTCTTCACCTGTATAAATGCTACGTATCAGCAGCAGTGGCCCCACCCACTTCACTTTGAGGACCAGCATGGACGGACTGACCTAACAGTTTGCCTTTGATAATTCCGAAATACTTCTTTCCAAGTGTCATGACGTTTACTGTAATGACATTGAGGGTGTTACCATCTCGCCTTGATAGGCATTTCCTAGCTCTAATAGCAACCCTGTGGCGATACCCTCCATCGAAAACTCAAAATGTACGCACTCACTTCTGCTATTACGTATTGCTCATTGATCTCAGCCAACTCGCCGTTGCTCATACGAACCTATAATCACATTTCATTCGTATTGATTGTGATGAGTAGCTGAACAGGACATGAATGAACGTTCTAAACAAAAATCAACTTACATAACGCTTATGCATGCCCATTGCGAATGATCCATCTCATGATTTCATAGGCATCGCAGATACTCGAGACTGTTGCAATGGCTCAAGATGGTGTTGCAAGTGCTCAAATGTTTGCCGTGGTTCCGCCATAAACTTCATGGAAGGGACCATTGTATGAGGAGAAGACATCGAAGCAAACGTTTGTGAAGCAAAATCACGCATGCACCTTAACAGTAAAACCGTAGTATCTAAGTAAGCTAAAGGAAGATAGCACAACCTAGTGGTTTCAAATGAAGAGAAACATTAGAACAGGTACAGTTGATTTTGCCTAGTGTAATTTTTTGGAACCTAGGCATTTGGCCGTGTGTGGGGAGAATGGGTTCGACACAACATGCTTATTTCGAAGAGAGGGACACTGCGCCCTTCGAGGTAGTACATATCAGTAATCGAAGACAAGCTAAACACTCACCTACGCGAAACCTGGCAATTGCCGTGTGTGGGGAGAATGGGTCCGCAGCTGCAGTACCGTGCCACTTTTTTTCGGTTAAAAGAGCACAGGAATGGAGCTGGAGGTTAGTGATGCCTGAGCTAGCCGCATGCCTAACATAGCCAAACGCGCCACCTGTCTAGGTCCTCTCATTTCTGATCGTTCTCTAACACTGAGTACGTGTTTCGCTGAGAACCACGGTATCGACGCAAGCGCTGCACTTAGGGGACAACGCGGACGGAGCACGAAGGGCACTCAGATACAACCACCCTACAGGTCGCGCTCCCGTGTAGTTTTGAGCGGAGAACGTGGCGCAACTGCACTAACAAAAACACAACATACATGTAAATTGTGTCGCGACAAAAAGGGGCGGAGTTATCTGGGGGCGGGGCATGTAATGCAGATAAATATAGTGTAATGTGTGTAGAAAATGTAGAAGAAGGGCCCTTCGAGCAAAATTTATAAGCAACTGTTGAACCATTCGCCTCGCAGATGGCAACGATCGTCCAAACTGCGAACAAATCTCTATTACTGATACGGGAAGGATGGGTGCGTGTCAAAGATCATCCTGCACTTAAAAGAGCTGCAACCAAATTATTCCACTCAGTGAACTGACTAGAAGAACATCGGGGGAAGTAGTTCCAATGACAAAAGTCAAACATTGCTAATCGAGTGAGAAATCTGAGCAAAGCTGATTAACCAGAATGAATCCTCGGCCAATAGGCTTCCTACCCTTCATGTGTTTATGTGGATTCTGAGAACAGAGCACTTGGGGGCATTAAGCCCTAACTCTAATGCCAACTGCGTTTCGTTCGTCCCCTGTTGTTCACTCTATCGGGAACGATAGGGCGCCGGTGGATTCTCGCGGAGGGTGCGGTTCTTCAAAGGCGAGTTTCTCTTTAACGGGCTTTGGGAGGTATCGCAACTGGTCTAGCACGATAAGATGTCAATAGAGTAGGTTCAGAACGAAGGATTCCGAGCCATTTTTGGGTCCATTAAGGCAACAACTGTTCGGTAAAAATCGAGGCAGTTCCATCACAACAAACCTGTGGCGCTAACAGGCCACGTCGAACGCTGGGGATCCCAGCGGGGGTCTTATATGGTTGCTAGAGAAGAGGTTGGCATGGCCTTAAAAATTTTCTGACAAGCAATTTTTCCTGTTGCACGCACACTATCCACATCGTTGGTAAACTTCCACTGGGTTGAGGGGCTTGCATCTGTTGTCGCACTGAGAGGGATTGGGGGGGGGAGGGGAGGGCAGCCGTAGCTAACCTTGAGAACTTTCCTTACGGTCGCACTGTAGGAGGAAATTTTGAGGTCGTATTTTGCAAAAGCTCCCCAGCGGCTAACACGTGCGCATTCGATAGAAAATTAGGATAAATAAAATGAAACCTACTTCGCTCTCGTTGCGAACTCAGGCACTTTCATTCGCATACGCTTGAATTTTTGAAGGTGCATAAATGCAGCTCTCTCGATTGCAGCAGCACGTTCACTGGTGAAATTTGGCTGAACCATCAATAATAAGAAGACGCAATTATCCTCTCAAATCGAAACCAGTTTCTCACAGATTGAATAAAGATTGCAAACAGCAACAAATATACCAACTTACTCCTTCTCGAACGGCGAGGAAAAGAGCGCAAAACGCATCTTCCAGTTGTTTTTCCTTATCGTCATGGTACTCCCGCAACAGCTAAAATACAGGTTTTTCTCACACAATGAAGGATTATTTCGGAGGTCATTCTCTATTTCTGCTCTTACAGTCAATCAACACTGTACTCCCTTTAAAACAGGAGTTCTTGGTTACGGGCTAAAGATTGGTTCCTAGGCAGGGCCAACTCTTGGATCGCGATCGTCGGCTATAAGCAGGTACCACAACAAAAAATCTCCCTTTACTTTCCTCCCTATCAAAATTTTCAGAGATAGCCGTCACTACTGCTGCTGGTGGGGGGGGGATGTTGCGAGCGTCATCGTGAAGGGGAGTAGCGTCTGCTATACCACCAGAGAACGTTGAACCACCCTCCTTCATCAATGACGATGGCAACAACCGCTCGATTCCAGCAATCGTGTCCACTGCCTTTGAATGGTCATAAGACATGAACCTGACTTTTTCACATAAACTGCTACGGAATTTCACGGACATGTAAGTAGAAACCGAGAGCTTCTTCCTGTCTACTCTTCATTGAAAAAAAAACCCTTGAGACTCACTGTAACGGTCTTGCCGTGATGCTGAGAGCGCACATGACTCAATCCCTCTTCTTCAGTGTAGAAAAACTCCTTCATGCAATACATACACCGGTACGGTCGATACCTTAAATCAGTACGGAATCAACCCAAAGAGAAGAACGATTCAAGAAGTGGTTTTGGCAGTACCCATGGGACCTGATGTCTTATATCAAGTTCGATTCACTGGGGACTAGCGAGCGGTGCAGACCAGAGCGTGCGATAGCCGAACTGGTGAG
>MU912843.1:9182-34444 GCA_036418165.1 Cooperia oncophora
TTGATTTTTAGTCACTGAGAACGAAGGCTTTTCTTCGCAGGATTTTGACCGTTTCACTCCGTTCTTTCGCCATTTCCCCACTATATAGCGCCCTACTAGCATTTTAGACCCAAATTATCGTGCCAACTGCCTTTAAGTGAAGCCTGTAAACTCTTCTGAAGCTGCGGAATGGTATGCGTGAGACGCTCTGGTTCAAGAATTTACAAGTCTCCAGAAGGAAGTCTATGCGGGCTTCGCTGAGTGCTACTCACCAGCCAAACTGCACCCTTTTTTATATGAGGCGCTCCTCCCGGCCACTGTGAATGTCTCGTTAATGGGTAAGACGGCATGAATCTTGTTTTTGATTCTTATTATCGAGAATACCATAAGCAACTCACGTATCCTCAGCAGGTTCAACCGCAGTGTTGGATTCACATAGCAGTTCTCGATAAAAGTGATCGGGGGCAGTCGTGCGATCGCTCGAACGTTGTGGTTGCAAAAGTGGTTGAGCTGTGAGCATGGAACTCTTCGATGAAAGGAAAGTGTTGAAGGATATCTGAAACAACCCTATACAATGTGCGCTGATATGCCACAGCAAACAGATAAGTAGATAGAAAAAAAGGATCAAGTTCACGCACGGATAAACCTCTATTCTGGATGCTGCACGAATTCTTGTTCTACAGTATCACGGCTTTTCAGCGCGATATGGCAAGTCGACGTACAAGTCAATCTATGATCTTACCCACGGGTCCAGTGCCAATTTACCGGCCTTGGAGATAGAGGGTCGTGTTGGCCCAGGCAAGCGTGTTTGGTAGTTCGATACAATCACACTGCCGCGACGCGCAAAACCTAGTCCAGTGGGTACTGGCCAGATAACCTGACACACTTCGGGATAGTAAGATTGAATAAAACAGGTGCTGGCAGCACACGTGGGACTATTTGCAAAGCAACTTTCGCCGCTCTCGGCACAACGTGGACGCCCCCTAGTCTAGCGAGAACGGGTAGTAGTGATACGATAGGCGGCTCCTTATCTTTACCCATGAGATAAGCATGGAATGCGACTCTTATGGCATTTTGCTTTAACGCCTGCTCAAGCAGGGCACGGCTTGGGGTGTGGGCACATTTCTGCTAATACGAAAATTTCTCTCTTGGTTCGATCCCCTTTTAAAACCGTCTGAACATTTTACCAAACTTTCGCAGAAAACTTGGGAGGGTATATAACGCACGTGAAACAGGAAAAATGGACAGTTAGAAACAATTTATCCCGCGTGAAATACGAATCCCGTTGGGCATTACCCAACGTGTAGCTTGCCCCGGGCCGCGTTCATATCCTGCTACTCGAAAGTCGCCCATTTTCGGAATCGCGCGGATGTCTCGGACCGCTGAAGCTGATAATTTCGAACTTTGTAGTGGTCAAACGACTACCTGGGAGACGCTGTTGATCGCAGCTGCCCGACCAAATAGCTCAAGTCTTGTAGTACGAACGTTATTCAAGTGGGTTACAATATAAGGTTTCTTAGTCTATACCTATACACTCGAATTAACCCGAGACGGTGATAGAGCATAAGACGTCAATACAGCTACTTCTAGCAACTTCAGGAATTTCGTACATGACTTGAAATACAAACCGGCATAGTAAGCCTCTTTTGCTTTTCTCGTTGCTCTGCTTCCCGTCGAAGGCGCTCTTCTTTTTCCGGGTCGAAAGGTGACGGTGCGCGCGGTCTGATCTCTGAAAACCGGCATGAGTGGCAATGTTGGTATGGAACATCTTGGCACTTACTTGCAGCAGTTGCAGATCCACGTCGAGATGCTGGAGTAGTTTCTTTCTCTCGAGTCGATTCTGCTAGCTGATTCATTACATTGCGAGAGCGTTGTTGACGGATTTCCTTATTCTGGAATGGGAATGGGGTAAATAGTGATCATCCCTGCTCCGGACCTGCGAAGGTTAAAGACACATGGTACGCTCAAACACATTAAGGGTGTATGAGACTAACAGCCCCCAGCTGTCGATGTGTCGTGGTTTCCCCGCCCGAAACTGCACGGGGGTCCGAGTACGGGACCGTGGGAAAGGCTTATTCCTTGCTACACCGCCCAAAATGCACCGCGCGCAAGTTGCATTTCGCCGCGCGCAAGTTGCATTTTGGGCGGTGTAGCAAGGAATAAGCCTTTCCCACGGTCCCGTACTCGGACCCCCGTGCAGTTTCAGGCGGGGAAACCACGACACATCGACAGCTGGGGCTGTTAGTCTCATTCACCGCTAATGCCTGTTTGAGACAGTACGCATGTTGTCTTAAAGGCAGTTGGCACGATGGTTTCCTACTTAGCCTAAATGCTAGTAGGGCTGTATAGTGGGGAAATGGCGAAAGAACGGAGTGAAACGGTCAAAATCCTGCGAAGAAAAGCCTCCGTTCTCAGTGACTTGTAAATCGATTTCGGACGAGTTTCCCGTAGGCATCTTACCAATCACCGCTACCGAAGATACGGCTGCATATGTGTACCCATATATGCATGCAGCATCACGGCCGCTTCATACCAATCCCTTCGCTTCATAATTTGCTTAGCAAATGAATCGATTAGAGCGTCAGGAACGGTCGTCCATTTGTGGGCGGGCGGGCGTGGCGGGCGTTGGGACGTAAAGTTGTGGCTTGATAGGGCCCTTATAAGGGCACCTTCCTCGGGGAAACCGCTATGCAGCGCCTGCCCAGGGTCGCGGAATTCTATCCTGCCAGGAGTATTGATCCTAGTCGTCTTGGGGATTTATCGTGCCAACTGCCTTTAAGCTTCAAAAGGCCTGCTTACGCTGACCAAACCCACAAAGGAAGGAAAGAGAGAGGTCATAATTATTCCCTCGGCAGCATTCACCGCATGTAAACGTGTGAAATGAAAACGTACCTTTCGCTGCTCAGCTTTCGTTCCACGCTTCAGTGATGGATACAAGAAGTCCTTTTGCATCAACCGGTGTTTGGCATTACGAACCCGTGGACCTGCTTCACTTTGCTGATTCGATGCAGTACTGGAAAACGGGATTGACATTCAAAAAAGAAATGACTTCGAAGTCTTAAAAGAGTACCTTTGCGCTTTCGTTGACGCGGGAACAAATCCTTGTGCAAGACGAGCAGCCCTTTCTTCCTTCAAACGATGCACACGTTCACGCGCTTTTTCCATATTTCTGACAATACGATAATAAGAACTTTTTCAATAGTTCTGCGAAAGGCACAGTCTCTAATACTTCTTAGTACCACATTTTGACAACGGCAAGGCCCTTCGTCCCTAAAACAAAAGTCACAGAACCTTTTTCTCTTCTCTCGTTTGTTGATGATAGCCGAGTGCCGTGCAATGCCATCCTGACATACTTCAGCTAACAAACGATCCATCACCGCATTCACGGACACACCAAGCTTTTCCACAGTGCCTGAATGTTTCCAGTAGACTTCGGAGGGTAAATTTTTTATAATTCACCAAAATTAAAACATTTTCGACCATAAGTGAGTACAAGGCTATCGCAGAAGCGAGCCGTAAACATTCTGTCCCAGGAGACGGGATCCACCAAACCAAACCAAACCAAAGTGGTCATTTAAAAGCACGCTCCACACTCATTTAATGTTCTAACGCCTTCCTTGGGCGATGCAGCCCTGCCCACGACCACGAAGACTACTTTCGCCGCACTACGTGAGTAAAGCGCAATCCGCTCGGTACGGCGCCATGGCTTCGACCACTAGCCACGGCAACGCCCAAACTTCTTTTCTAAAGGTGCCGTGGTCGTTCCGCTACTAGCTCTATCCATTTCGAATGGTGAGAATGAGATGACAAGGGGAAAGAGCTTGCTGCAACAAGTGAACGTTCGTCCGAGCACGTTTTTTCTTCGCCTAATGAACGCGGTTCGGCATGGAGTTTTAGATTATACATTTCAGACTTGCTTTTTTCTCTTTTTACTTCATTTTCAAGTTATTCGCCATTCTGGTCAATTGAGCCGCAAAACTGACCATTTTTGAACGCGAGGCGAGTCTTTGTCGCTGCGGACCACAGCTGGTGTCAGACGACACTGCGGAAACAGATTCACTAATTTAAACGTCTACTGGTTCGAGCAAACAAATCCTTGGTCAGCATAGAAAATAAACATAAAAACCTGTTCGATACCGTATTAGGAGCAAATTCGTGGCGTACTCTTAATAAAGATCGCGAAAGCTAATCTTTCAATATGCTCTTACTAAGAGACATGGTTAGTGCAATTCTAAAGATCTTCGCTCTCACGTCTCGTTGTCGAGAGCTTCATCACCCAGCAAAAGGAAGCATATCCGTTCCAAAGAGAAAAGAAAAAAAATAACTCGTCTTTACTCACCGTCACTGTAGTAAATGTTCCCGAGAACAGGCTTCACAGATGGAACGTAATGAGACCACACAGACGTGTACCGCTTCGCTTGAGCCTTTGGCCTGCCAGGCGCACGCTGAATAGATGGTGTTGTTTCATTTCTTCTCTTTCAAACCAGATTTTACAGCAACGAAATGCCTTGCATTTCAGTAGCTGTTGTCGCGCAAGGGTAGGATCAAGATACTTTTAATATCTGACAACCCTTAAAACGCAGGAATACTACCAGTAAACGAAACTCAAACCAACTATATTAAGTTTTCAAATGCTAACAGAGGATGTCTACGACAAATTTCAGTGGTCTTTCTGCCAGGTGCGGAAGAAGAGGTAGTATTGCATCGTATTCAGAAGGCACAGTTCGGCGACAACAGGTAGGGCAGGAAGTCACTCGTACCTCCCTCAATCATACGCCTCTTCTGATGCGGTATAGAGCGATGCGCCACAGAAGAAAAGAGAACGGTCTCAAGTCTTCACCCATTTCGGACACCGCGGAATGTGCTTGGATCTATTTTACTCACCATAAACTTTTCAAAAAACCAACGGGTTTCCAAGCAGCGAATATTCAAAACTAAAGTTCTCCCCGACTCCTTCGCATCCATTATATCTGTGACTACTGACGCATACATAATAGAAATCAGGGTTCAGAAAAGCTCCCAAAAGTTCTATTTGAGTTAAAGGAACGAACTTCAACGGCAGGGGCCAGTTTAGTAGTCGCTTCCGTTTTGGGTTCATTGTTGCTTCCCACAATCTTGATCCATGGAGTTCTGCCCAGCTTTATCTTTAGCCTTATTCTCGGATGCTCATCAGAAGCCCTGCAAAGTATGATTGATTTCATTTTTCAGGAATAAAGCAAAAGAAACTTTCGGCGCAGTTTGGCAGCGGGGATGGGCATTTTGCATTTCTGCCTTCCCATCGTCGTGTCTAGCCATCGAGAGAGCCTTACGAGAGTTGACAGGTTTTATCATGGTGTGTTTTCGACCTTGATTGCCTCCAAGTACAAAGAATATTCACAGTTGCACCAGAGTGAGACCTGCAAAACCGGAACGGTGAGAGTGCGAGAAAATGCCTCCCGTCGCAACAGCGCCGACGCCGCAACAGCGCCGAAACTTTCTGCCCAAATACTCCAGAAGAACAACTATGTTTAAGTTATTAACCTCCGAGTTTTCATTACATGAGACCTTCCGGCAGCTGCAGTTTTGAATTTGGTGACTGGAAGTGTTCCAGATGGGACGGATGAAGAATCCACACTCTGCTCTGCTACTGCTTCGCTCTTGCCCGCTTCTTCTGTAGTCCCTCACACAACTGACGCGCGTTCGCTACAGATGCACCGCTGAATGTCAATAGCTTTTACACGTGGGTTTTACGGAGACCATTTTTAGAAAGGATGCATTAAAAGTAAGTTTCAAAAGTAAAAACTTCTCCAAAGAAGAAGTTAACTACCTCTTGGGTTGCGATCTTGGGGCGTCTTCCCCTCCTTCTTCGTATCGGTGAAATGAAGTCAGCGTTTAAAAATCGTGAGGATGGGCGAACAGCTCGTGAAGATATCCGTCCTGCTGCTGCATAAATGAAACTCAATACTGTAGCCTTCGGGGAAAAAAGATAATAAAAAAAACCCAAAAAATACCATGGATTGACGGCGAAATTTTCACAACCTCTCCAGCTTCGCTTTTTGAGGTTCCTGAAAATCACGCCATTACAGCTTCCAATTACCAGAGGACAATGGCGAATGGGCGAAATTTAACCAACAAAAATGATGAACCACCACCTGTGTTTCATGGACAGGCTTCCCTTCATCGTTTTTGCTTTCCCAAGGGACTGCCGTTGAACACCCTGCGACTTCGACAGTCAGGTTACTAACAGTTTCAGAAGATTTTCTCCTCAACGTGCTGAGAGTGTGCCCTTCTCTTCTTTCGAGCAACTCGAAGGCTCGCTTATAATCTGCTCCGCTGGAGCGCACCAATAGAAATTCTGCACCATGTTTCTCCAGCCGTGGATTGCCACGTTTTTGTCTTGCTTCTTTTGCAGGGAAGGAAACCTTTCTTCTCGTATCTGTACTTCCGATGTCTCTGATAGAAACTTCCTTGCTCTGTTCTTCCGATGATTCCGGTATTTTCGCTCCAACATCTGAACAAAAAGAATATAAATCCTTGTAAAGATTCATACAGCCATGATGTCAAGGGAGGAGGGGGGACGACGGGGGCAGAAATCCCGTCCGCTCCCCCCAGCCGCACCACTGACGCTAACGAATTTCATGAAGGCTTCCAACCTTGTGGCTGTGTACTATCGACATCGGAGTTGCCACAGGAAGGTCTATCTGCACTGCGCTCGCAGTCTTCTTTTCGCGTTTAAGGCCAAATTCTGTCGACGGCTGTGGGAGGGAGATTTAATTGGACGCGGTGTAGCTAAACAGGTTACCAAGGTAGTCAATAATTATTTCAAGCGACAACAAATAAATAAAACAATTTGGCGACTGACCTACAAATAAATAGGGAAACTAAACCAGTAACGTACAATCACAATACAGCGCCCGTGGAACGTCCTCAAGGGCAGGCTTAGCGTAATCCGCTAACTGCACACTCTAGGGCGCGAAACTACATGAAGGCAAGATGGTGTAACTAGTGAACGAAAAAAAGCAAACTAAACCGTGGGCCAAAACGACCTCTGAATAAGAATCCCTGGCTGGGCGAAGTGAGCCACACGGCGCAGAGAGGTGAGTGTAGGAAAAAACAGACTATGTTTTGCGACGAGACATCGTAATCATATAGTTTTTTCTGCTGCCAGAAAGCAGAGTATCAGGGAGAGGGGAATAAGAGTGGGGGGAGCCCGCTCCCCAATACTTGCTGAAACATACAAGTAACAACAGTTAGTGAAATAGGCTGGCGCAGCGCCAGACCGAGCCCTCTAAAAAAAAAACGCCCCCCCCCAGCGTCATGCAATGGGATGTGAGTGGGTTCGAAATCGACTGCATTAAATATGGTGGTCAACAAGACAGATAAGGTCAGGCGGATCCAGCCACCGAGGCTGGCAGCTAGCTTATCGCTAGCTAAAACACGTGGCAATTTTTATCAAGCACTTTCCAAGTCGCCGAAAGTGGTACAGCTCTGGTACAAATGCTCTGTGACTAGCGAATCGAGCTATAAAGACACATGGTACGCTCAAATACATTAAGGGTGTATGAGACTAACAGCCCCCAGCTGTCGATGTGTCGTGGTTTCCCCGCCCAAAACTGCACGGGCGGTTCTTATACAGCGGATCTTGGGAAAGGCTTATTCCTTGCTACACCGCCCAAAATGCACCGCGCGCAAGTTGCATTTCGCCGCGCGCAAGTTGCATTTCGGGCGGCGTAGCAAGGAATAAGCCTTTCCCACGGTCCCGTACTCGGACCCCCGTGCAGTTTCAGGCGGGGAAACCACGACACATCGACAGCTGGGGGGCTGTTAGTCTCATACACCCTCAATGTGTTTGAGCGTACCATGTGTCTTTAACGAGCTTGTGCACGGCTCGGTAATCGCCGGCCGGTTGTATTTGAAAAATTGTACTGTCGGAACAAAACTGATTTCAAGCTCGAGTTCAATATGGAGTTGTCTTGGTGACGAGTAAAGGACGCATGCCATCCTCACTAGTGAATATTCGATAGGAAGTTACATGAGAATTGTGTCAGCGGGAGGGGGAGGGTAAGTCGACGAGGTATTCATGGCCAGCCTAAGTAGTGAGCATTTCATAGAAAGTTCAGAATCGCGAACGTGAACGGACTTCGTTTGCAGGAGGAACGGTTAAAAACGATGAGAGGACTCAGGGAAACAAGAAGAGAAAGAGGGTAGAGAGCTGTGCTTCTTTTAGTTTCAACGAGACGCAATTAGGCTAGAGAAATGTCTAAACCAGCTATAAACCCTGATCACCAGGAAAAGAAATGATTCACACACGTTTTTCCATGGAGCAAGCTCATTAATTTATCATTTTCACTCTTTCAAAATCGAGCGTTTAACCTCTTACCTAGACACTCTACGTAAGATTCCCAGAGCAGAATTAGGATTCACATCCTTTGCCGGTACCCATGCATCGTGGCTCTCCTGTTGCTGCTCGGATTGCTCAGAATCACGCGCCTTGCTTGAATGAATGCTACTACGACGGGATCTTCAAAGAAAACTCATCGGTTAGTGATCATCATGTAACAGAAGGAGCAGTTTCACTTACCGCCGAACATTCGGAATTGGCGGTGATATTTTTGGTGGAGGAACAGGCGTCGTTCGATCCGTAGTTACAGTAATTCTTGGTCGTCTGCCTCCACGAGTTTTTACCAAGGAAGAACGCCTGCCTCCCCGTCCCCTGAATGAACACACACTTAGACACAACAACAATTGAGCAAATGGCATCACTTATGCACGCCGGCTATAATACAACTATTAGGCCGCGTTCATACTCCGTAACACTGAGGTATTCGATCGCGCAACTGTATCCAACGGCACCCAATCAGCAACATTTGGACCGCTGCAATTTTTAAAAGAAGATCTGCCGTTATGCATTTGAATTTCCAGCTGCAGTGGAGTGCGGATCGTCGCGGTCAAATCATCAACTATCAAATCAAGGTAAAGACAATTCCCGCGATCAAGTGATGCAAAATGCACCGTGCATTTGGCATCTAGGTCCGCACTCTCAGAGAATGTACCAGCTTCGTCAGTCGAAACGGCGAGATAAATAGGTTGGGACGCCTGACTATTGTGACCACTATTATTTTCGGTATGCAAGACAACGACTTACAAGCGGAATCGCTTGAGCGTTGCCTGCAGGGTAGAGCTAATTTCTATGCTCGTCGATGAGAACACGAGCCTGCCAACTCTTTGTCCAGCTTACGTGTTGTTCCGCCTATTTGGATTCATTTAGAAAATATGTAGTGGCAGTCCACTTTGCAAGGCAAGACTGGTTTTAGGCGCTGCTCAAATTCAGCAGCGATGCAACTGATTTGATGCATTTCGTTCTGCACTGCGTCCCGCATTGCTTACCGTGGCCTAATTTCATAGACATTATTTTTGTTTTCCGTTTTTTCCTTGATTTTTAGTGACATTCAGGGCATTTAGTACTGGAGGACGCGAGGAAACGATTTATGAGCTAGGGTTGGCACCCGGGCGATTCTATCGTCGGCAAGTCAGGCGACGCCGCACACGCCGCGCGGCAATCCCGGAGTTGCATTACCGTACTCCCGAGTTGTCATTGGAGCAACGGCCACAGCAAGCTGTGCCTCTTTCAAATTGTTAAAGGGATCGTCGACCCTTTAACAATTTGAACGCCACGCAACAAAACTCGTACGCGGCGGCCGCCACGCCGCCTCGCTCCGCCCACCGGCGCGACGACCCGACGATAGAATCACCACACACCCGTTAGGATTGCACAGAGGCCAGTGTTACTTCCGCGGAGGGTTTCGGTTGAGGTGTTCTCAATGTATTTTTTGCTTCTTCCTCTACTAGAGAACCACTTATCGGCTGTTGGTTCATGATTGAACGCCGACTACTCGTAATATTTGATCGCGGGAGTTGGCTTTAATCGCTCAGATCGCTAAAGTATGAACGCTGCTTCACCTACCGAACAAAATTTGAATAAGCAACTTTATCGAAGCACTGCCAGACTGTGACAGCCCACGAATGAAGAGCTGCTATAAGTGGTTCTGCGCCTGAAAACTGCGAAACGATCCATACCTGCCACTAGTAAGAGAACGTCCCAATTTAGCAGATAACTGTTCTTCTTCCATCACGAAAGATTGATCACTGGATGCTACCGAAGCAGAACGAGTGCTAAAAATTGTACACAAGGGGTTGAAGTCTTCGTTAGGTTCTGTCACAACCGAAAGATAACACAAACCTTGGTGAAGATGCTTCAGAAGACTCCAGAAGTTGTATTCTCGTTTTTGCAAATCCTTCCTGGAAAATCGGAGCACTTTTCCTTCTGGCACGAGAGAGAGCGATTGGCTGATCGGTGCAGGATCTGTTGCCAGCGTCTTCACTCTTTTTATTGCTCTTGTCTGCGGTAATAGCTGGTGATGAGCTAGGCTGCGGATCCTGGAACGTTGCCAGCTGCATTTTCGAAGAAAACTCAAGGTAAAAGTAATACACAGGGCTTAGAAGTGATTTATATGCCAGACATAAGGGCCTATAAAAAATACAAGCAGATTTCCGGCCTAGATCCTACTTAGATCCTCAGAATCTGCCATGTTGCAAGAGTTGAAGTCACGACTATTTTCAAGCACTACCATGCTAAAATAGTAGCAGGAAAATATTGGGAGAATTGCAAAAAACAAACTGAAGCGGTCAGGAACCTATTATGAGGAAGTTGGTCGTCACTTCGGTAGACGAGTATGCGGCCAATGGCAGCTCTCAATGAGTTTGCCACTGACATGCCAACAATTCGCAGATTCGGCTGCATGCACATACAGTCTTATTCGCTGCCGATGCTGCGGCGTGTCAAGGGGGTTGGTTTGGCGCGGTGCCAGCCGCTTTCCCACCAATTGTTGTCACTCTGTTGCTTCAACAATCGGTGGAGAACAGGTTGGCTTCGAGCCAAAGCCAGCCCGATGACACGCCCTAGCATCCGCAGCGAACAATGCGGTATACATACTTGCCGCCGTGTTACAGACAGAAGGCGGCACATTCGACTTTTAGGGTATTATAGAGTCCAAGGCATAAAGCCCTCCGTGGTGAACGACTCAACGCACCTCAGGACCTAGCCTTTCTTTCTGCTAGGTCCGAGTGGATAAGCAGATTGAAAAGTTGTCCCTTATGCGTTCGAGTTCCCACTTCAGCTCACGTAGCAAGGTAGGAAACGGTGCTAGGCAGAAAAGATCGGTCGAGATCTGCTTTTTTTCAGTTAGTGAACTAAAAAAACGTCTCACCACATCTTTGGTAGTTTCACTGGAAGGGGTATCCTTCGTAATCACCGCGTCCTTGGTATTTTTGGTGGAAGGAGCATCCTTCGTGATCGATCGCTTCCTTTTAGTAACCTAAGAAAAATAGAGTGTTCACATAGATTCACTAAGTTACTGATTCACTAACCTCTGCAAGAAAACTGAGAGTTTTCCCGGCAGAGGCACGTTTTGGTCGTTCTTGAATGGACGGAGATACTGTCCTTCTCATTCTTTTCACTGGAGGACCTGAACAGAATACTTTAGGAACATTTCAAGACTACAATCGTTCATTCATACTTTTGTCCTGCTCAAAGATTTCTGAGGTTTGGTCGCTCTCTACCAAGGGAGGCTTTTTCTCCGCGTTAGAAGTTGATGCATCCTCAGAAGTTAGTCGCCTAGATTTTCTCTTTGGAGGAGCCTGAATACATTTGGGACAATATAAAATACGGTCAAAATCAAGTATATGCGTACTAATTGAATATCGAACTTCTAAAAGTAAGTCTTCTTCCGCATAAGGAGCAGATTTGGCTTCTGAGACAGATCGTTCTGGCTTCTTCTTCACAGAAACCTAAATTCATAGATAACAACTGCATCATGGAACATCAAACGGCACTGATGCAGCACAGGTTCTCGGCCCAATATATTACTTCGAACGAGATAAATGACGTGTGAGTGACGTCACGTAACATGCTAATGACGCGTTTTGAGATGCCAGCGACAATGATAAAATGCAGGTTGCCTCGTCATTACGTGTGCTGTGACACGTCATCTCCAACTCTTCAGAGACAACAGCGCTATCTCACACCTGCGCACTAGGGCAGAGTTCAGACTTATCGATGATACGCGTCGACGCGCTACAAGCCCATTGATGCCAACATAGCCCGTCGATCGGCGCCGACCGCTTGTGTATTGAGAGAGAATGGGAGAAGATGAAGGTACACACTCCCCGATCGCGCAGTCTGGTATCGATCGGCGAAGATCGCCAGAACTTGGCAGGTATAGGAGAACGGGAGGGCATCAGAATTTGTGATGAGACAACGCGAACCTCTTCTTCTCCCGACGCTCTGCACTAGCGGCCGCCGCTGATCGGTGCCTGTCTCAGGCTGCGTTCCCGTTTGAAACACTGGAGCGCTGTGGTAATGGTGGCGCGTCATCCCGAAATATGAATACTGCCTAACAGAAAATGGACCTGTGCTACATCTGCGCCCTACACCCAATGCATATTTTTGAGATTGTGGGGGTTGGCTGCTGTGTTTCACCTAAATCCTCCGAAAGCACAGCTGCTGTAGCGCCCAATCGAGAAAATGAAGCCACGCCCCTCCATCTACGGGTAATGGAGGGTATCTGAAGGGAAAAACTTAAAATTCATACCTCTGAAGTGACGTCTTTTTTAGGATAAGAAGTATGCTTGACGTCTGGCACTGAAGTGACGTCCTTTTTAGGATGGGAGGTAGGCCTAACGTCTGGTATCCCTAGTTCAATCTTTTTAACGGGAGCATCCTGAAACATAATTCCTCTTGGCACACAATAGAAATTTTCCAGTAAACGTATACAAGATGAAAATGACTCTCGACAAAAATTGAGCTTGAAGAGCACATGATGAATTTGGCAGCACGGCAAGGCTAAGACCCTCATTCCATCTTCTTGATATACAAAACCAGGAACGAGGGGGGGGGGGGTACATTTGAAGTACTCCTTGAGCAAAGCCGGCGTTACTTCAGTGATGGACTCTCCTTGCACAAGGAACTTCGCTGACCCTTTCAAAGATTTTTCCTAGACTTAGGCGGGTCTTTAGGGTATTACTCTCCCCATTAGGCTACGGTTAAACTTTGCGTTGGAGTTCCGCGCGTTTCACGGGCAGTTTTGAACTTTTCGCGAGCAGTCGCTCGAAACGCAAACGCAAAGTGTGAACGCAGCCTTACAAACCCTCATTCAGCCTGAGGAGTACTTCAACTACCCCTAGCGGGCTTTCGCCTGATTGACTAAGCTATAAAAGACACCAGTTACCTCTGCAACTTTTGGCTTTTGTTCTGAAAATAGCAGTTGTGTAGCGGTATCATCGCTTTCTACTTTGCACAGACCGCCAAGCGCTTTTCGTCGTGGGAGCTTCAAAAACCAACTCTCGGATGTCGAATTTGCTAGAGGAAAAAGTTTTCGTTACAACATACCTTAATAACTGGTAATGATGATCTAGGCCTTTTTCTAGATTTTACAGCCATCGTGATAGGAAGTGGAGGGAGCGGCGCTGCGGTGAAAGGCGCCGCTCCTATGTCTGCCATGCGGACAAACGGTACTTTATCGTATTCATCCTCCTCTTCGTCGTCTATAAGTAATCTTATCAAAATCGGCTAATCATGAAAATAAAGGGGGAAATACCATCTGATGACTCTGCGCCCCTAACTTCTTGTTTTACGGGAATATCAGGAACGGTCGATGTGCTTGCACTCTGAAGAAAAAATATATACTGAACGCTGCATGACCACTATGCTATGACCGATTAATACTATATAGCTTCAAGAAGTAGTAGACAAATACCTCTGGTGCTGGGATGATGGTCACGTCTTTGTCAAGATCCGCAGGTTCCGCGATTTCTACGTCAGTTCCCTTGTGTAGCACAAAATCCAGAGGATCACGATTTACCAGACATTCAAGGAGTACACTCGACGGTACATCACAGCATGTTGGAAGCCGGGATAAGTAAAATACCTGAATTAGACATTGTAGCTTAGGAGTTGTTAGCTTTCGGAGGGGACTTGTGCAAACCTGGGCCTAGGTGAAAGAGGTGAGGAATTTGAATAAGCCCGAGAATGTCTAAATAAGTCTAAAAGGGGAAGGAGACGCCAAAGGAACCCTTCAAATACCCCTCTCCTCTCCCCCAAAGGAGAACTGCATAGTAGTTCAGGAGAACTGCATCGTAGTTCATGAAAAGATAGCTACATATCACTCACTATCTCTCTCTGCACTCGGTGCATTATGTCTAAAAAGTGGGTATTTTTTAGGTATAGTGGTTAGTCAGTTTAAGTTCAGTTTTTCAAGTCCTTCGAGTTTTTAGTTGGACGGCATTTAATGTTGGAAGGTGCGACGAGACAAATGACCCCAGGAAGACTAGGATTCTGCTTGGGAATCGAGAAAAGGAGTGCTGGAGTGAGTGAACTTATTCCTATGTCTGAACTCTTATTTTTTTTATTTACTTATCTTACACTGTACTAGTGTGCTTAGTAAAGCAAAACCTAGCAGAATACTCGTTCATCAATGAAAGCCAATATGATGCAAGTGGGGCTTCATAGGAAGCTGGGCTTTCATTGCTAAGAAGAAAAAAACTAGATAGTTGCAGAGTTCTCGTTTAGACTATTAGAAGGGCATGCAAGCATAGCTAATCCAGCTATTCCAAACAAAAATACGTGATCTTGTTCAAACAATGTTAGTATTACTATTACTATTTATATCCAGCTATTTTAAGTGTCACTTACTGAATACGATACAGCCCACTCAATGACTTGACAGGGAAAGGGAGGGGAGGGAGGACGTGGGGGGGGGGGCATTCTATATACAAGTCAATGTTTTTATCCACTTAAACGAATTTGGTAACATATTACTGTCTCTGCAAGACAAAATGCTTGGGTGGCCGGGTGGAGCAGGTCCAAGATTCAACCACGGACAGTGAGCGTAGTAAGTGCCACATGCCACCACTCTACCTCAAATATGTTCGAAATCGACGCCGCACCTTCCAATTCTCTGTGTATGAGCGAGACCTCACAAAACTTTACAAAAAAGCCCTACCCCGTAATCGGCGGGTACCGGATAAAAGACAGCGTACCATTTTGTTACTCTCCTGCTTTGTTTGTTTTGTAACAGAGCAGCAATGCTCTTCAGCTTAGTCCGGTTTTCAGGCGACGGAGAATATCTAAAAAATATGACGAAATGGATGAAAAACTTTATGATGAGCAAAATATAGTCGTGATTCCTGCAAACGATAGGGTGTATTGAAGGGCGTGAGTTGAAGCGCAGTCAGAGCACCCCTTACAGCCAATCGTTATGGACTCAGGATGGCATCACTGGTGGGGAAAACCCTTACGGTTTGCAGGCATCATGACTGTACGTACCGGCGAGCCGTGGAATGACGAGGACGAGTCGATGAGCTTGGTTTTGAGAACAATGCAGACCCCTCAGATTCCGGAGTCTCATGCAGCTGAACGCGTGATCTGCGTCTTCGAGTAGGCGCTTGTGATGATATCTTTCTGGAATGAAAGCTGAGCTATCTTCAAGATGAAGAAGTTAAACCAGCGTGAAATGCCAGACATACATTTCGGACTCTTCCGTTGTTATCGGCATGCCGATTGTTTCGTTCTGCTTACATGAGCTCGACGCTGTTGATAACCGTCTTCCCAGCCGTTTCGTCTCTGAAACATCATCTATGAAACGGAAGAATATAAATCTTCTGGCGGCGCACAACAGCTGCATAGGAATCAAGCCGCCGCAGATTGAGATGTGCATCATATACGGATTATTGTCGCTGCGGACTAAGAGGCGTCAGGTGGGATGAGTTTGGCGCGATGCCAAACCCGTTCTCCATCAGTTGTTGACATACTACCAGAGACGCCCCTTATTCCGAAGCGAACTAGGGTGCACGCTCCACAAAAACAAGAAAGCGTTGCGGCAATGGGGCACAAAGGCACGCTACACTTCAAAAATGATAAGTCATGCAGGTCAAATACCAATGACAAAATGGTAAGTGATTAAGTAGTAAAAAAACAAGAAAAATTGGTAGAAATGCCCTTCATAGAACCCCGCTTCAGTAGAGCAGTCGCACCACAGAGAGTTCAAAAAAGCTGGTTGCATCTTTGGGCAAGGGGGGTGGAGGAGAGGGAGTCGCAATGGTCGCACTTTAATCAAGCTTAAGCCGCGTCTGGCCATTGAATGTACACGGAGCGTGCCTTCAAAACATCTGTTTAGGCTTACTGAAGAGCACCGAGGAAGGAGAATTACCTCGTTCAGTTTCCGTCTAAGAGCACGTGCGAAACGGAAACTGAACTACTTCTTTGGTTTGACCCCCTTAATATTAGGTTGTCCGGAAAGTTCTGCATGTTTTGTGTTACTATTTTTTGCACATTCATTGCTGATTAAAAACTCATTCTCCCTTGCGTCTCAGTAGTACATCCTGAAGAGAATTCTTTGCGCTATCTGATGGTATAACTGCCGTTTCACCATTGCTTGATGAACCCCCTTTTTTAAGATTTTTTCAAGCATGTGAAAAGAGCACTTCGGACGATTTTTTTCTTCGACTATAAATTGGGGCAATCCGCAATCGAAACAGCTCAACAAATTAACCAGGTGTGGGGGCCCAATAGTGCTAGAGAAAGCACTGTGCGGCAATGGCTCAACAAATTTCGTTCTGGAGATTTCAGCCTTGAAGGGGATTTTGGAGGCTGACCCATCCCAAACAGTTCGAGAGATTGCAGAAAAGCTAGGCGTTGGCAAATCCACTGTTGCAGATGGTCTGGAACGCATTGGGAAGGTGAAAAAACTCGACAATTGGGTGCCCCACAATCGGAGTGACCGGCAGGAATCGGCACGTCTCGAGGTTCCTTCTGCATTGCTTTTGCGCAGCAGAAACGACCTGTTTTTGGACCGAATTGTCACCTGTGATGAAAAATGGGTCATGTATGATAACAGGAGACGTTCCGGATTGGATTTCGACGAACCACCGAGGTAATTTTCAAAGCCTCACGAAAAAAGATTCTGGTCACGGCTTGGTGGTCATCGGCTGGTGTGATCCACTATAACTTTTTATCACCAGGCCAAACCATCACAGCAGAACCCTACTGTGAAGGAATCGACGAAATGTACCGAAAATTTTGTCAGCTGCAGCCAACACTTATCAAAAGAAAGGGTCCGATTCTTTTGCATGACAACGCCCGCCCACACGTTTCACAAATCACTATCCATAAATTGAACGAATTGGGGGTTGAAGTTCTACCTCACCCGCCATATTCTCCAGACCTTTCACCAACCGACTATCACCTTTTCAAACATTTTCAGAACTTCCTTGCTGGAAAATACTTCATCAATCAGGACCAGGCAAAAAAGACCTAGATTTCGTGGATTCTCGACCACCCAGTTTTTTCTTTGATGGGATTTCTCGACTGCTGTCACATTGGCAAAAGTGTGCTGATTCGAATGGTGCTTATTTGGATTAAATCCGATGAGTGTTAAGAAAGTTATGATCGTTTAAAGTTAAACACTCAAAACCTGCAGAACTTTCCGGACAACCTAATAAATTTAGCAAAAATGATAAAGAAATTATTCGGCATTAAAAGTGACTCTGGAATAATTTTCTTTGGAACAAATGCAAAAACTTTTCAAGGTTACTATTTTCATTATATTTTATCTTATTGGGGTGGTCCAAACGCTACTGTATAGGTCATTCATGAACAAAAAAATTGCCATAGATCATGAATGAAAGAAAATTAAAATTTTCGTCAATCCTCTAAAAGTGTCTACCGAAAACACCAGACACCAACTGCGCATTTGTTGAAATTCCAACCACTTCCGCGGCTTACACTGACGCAAAAGAGAGTGTGAGGCAGTAGGTTGTTCTTGTGTCACCCACCCACATAGCGCTAAATGATGACTCTCTAGACCTCACCTTTCTGAGAATTCTTGACTTACCTTTCACTTCTACTCGGCAACCATTTCACTTTTGCGTTGACTTCTATGAATTTCATATGACCAGTTATCGATGTGTTAATTGAAGGGTAGGTAGAGGGTACCCTTGATAATTAGAGCACATCCTGTCCCTGCGGAAGAATTTTCTAGAATATGACCCCGACCCCCCCCCTTTCCCATCCTACTTACCTACCACTTTACTTACCGTTTTCTTGAACGCTCCCAAATTGCGACCAGGTTAGCTTTTTTTAGGAAATTCCCGGTTTCTTTTTTTCCTCAAAGAGCCGCTTCAAGGAGACAGAGCGGTGGAAAGTGAGAAAAAAACTGCTGGCGAGCGAGTGGGAAAATGAGATAGGTCAAAGGTGAATACGGCACCCCCTCTCCAGCAACCAAATGCGACCCCTCTCGCTGGGGATCCCAAGGTACCACCAGATGTTATACAAAAGTGAAACAAGCTAACGCGTCTGCCTGCTTGGCGATATCGACTTTGACAGATATCGATCGTATCAAACACAAAAGATGACGTAACACGTACCTGTGCTGGACATCGATGAATTTGAAGGACTGAATCCAACTGCTGTGTTAGAGGTATGAGACGAAGAGCTAAACAAAAAGGAATTGTTAAACGATGGAACGTTAAAATGTTTTTTTCAAACCTGTTGGTGTGAAATCTCCTTGGGGCGGCTTTCACCTCGATATCAGTCAAACTTGCATTTAAATCCAGATTTACATCCAGATCCATTAACAATATACCTTAAAAAAGGAAACATCCGACAAATTCTCATAAATAAGCTTTCGTAAGAACTAATCAAGATCAAGATGAGCAATCGAAGACGAAGGCAGAGATCATGGGTGATGGGTTTGAGGATTCAAGTGGTAAGATCTGAATGAACAGACTTCAGGAGAACTTATCGCTGCCGCGCTTTTCTGAGTTTACTACCAAAACACAGCCATAAGCCCAACAGACTTTCGAAGAAAATGAAAAACGCGAAATCGAGGAAATGGCTATCAGCAAAAGTACTTTCATCTGTAGGGACCACAAAGAATTTTAAGGAGGTTCAAGATGGTGAACGAACCCCTGGTAGCAGCTTATGTTGAGAAAATGGCTTTTTGAAATATTTAGCATTCCCCTAAAAGTTTGTAATGGAAGAAAAAAAAACTGCCGTAGTTTCAAATGTCTTGGCTGCTCTACACCAAAATAACCCCGCATTACGGCAATAGCCCCAAGCTCATCTGAAAGCTTTTCAGCAAAGCTCACCGCAAAATAAAAATAAAAGTAGAATTTTTGAAGAGGGGGGGGGCATCGGAAGCACCACTGCCCGTGGAACAAGAAAGTGAGGCCCACTCTTCGCGAGGGAGACCTCTGAACGAATTGAACTTCGTGACGTTTCTGGGATCCTTCCCCAAACGAGCCACCAACACGAACACGTTAAAACATGCTAGAACAAACCAATGACCTATGCCATCCCAAGTATAAATATATCTGACGTCCTTTAGTGTGTAAAAACCGCAAATCCGAATATACGCCCTAAACGACGCCTTAAATTCACATTTGCGCCCACATTTTCACTGGAACTGATGGTTTTTTAATCTTCTTCAGGAGTGTTACTTTGTAAAATCTCAAATATTGACCTGTAAATATCCCTTGTAACTTTTTCATAAGAGTGGACTGCATACAACAGCAACTAATTTCGTGCCATGAACTTCTCTCGGCTGGTCGCAAAATTACTGCTCAACGCTGACCGTTACTGCATGTACTGATTTCCTTGTTACAGCACCTCGTGCGTCATGGCTCCTACTGGAGCTTTTGAGAGCCAGAAGAATAAAGAACATCGAGGTTTGTTCCTGCTTCACTTGCCAAAACTCCTTATTATTCGCGATGTTGCACGATGCGTTTCCTATGTGAGACTCTCTGCTGGCGAACCTGGTCCTAACAATAAGCCTACACCCTTGTAAGGGGAAAGGACACATATACTCGACTCAGTGGCAACCTTCTAGGTATTGCTCCTAGGATTCATTTGCATCTCACTCGGGGGTTTCACAGTTTTTTCTTCGGGGTTTCACGCTACAGCTTCCTCTTTAAAAGTCACCTCTCATACAGAACCCATCTATTTTTGAGAATTCGGAGCCATCTTAGGACAACGTTGCAGAGAAACCCTGAACCGCGGCGACTTTTGTTTTCTGCGTCCTCATAAGTCTAAGTCTGGGGAGGAAGGATCACTACCGCAGTGAGGTGAAGAGAGCATGGAATTGGGGATTATTGCTCTAGTGACGTCCGTTAGCACCGGTAATTTCTTGTTTCTGTGCTCTTGAAGGGAGCATAAGGGTGATGGTAGAGGGGTCATGATTGCCAAACACCCTCGGACATTCTGTTGTTGTTACTGTCTGCGCTAGTATCCATCGTTGTTCGTAGAAGTTGAGGTCTCCAAAGAAAATTATGTTGGAGTGCTTAAACCGAAAAATCCTAGAAAAAATCCTAGAATTATTCCAGCCCCCCGGCTTAGAAACGAAATTATTCCTCGTGAAGCTTATTTGAAGGATTCGCACGTATTTTCAGTGCACAAAGTCGGAGGAAAGGTTACGAAGATAAAGGAAAAGAATAAAGTCAAAGGTAACAATGCGAAGGCTTTCACTTTCAAGTCTGCAGTTGCTGCGGGTAAAGCAATCAGAAGGTTTGTTGTATGTTTTTTTTCTCAGAGAGTCATTTTTATAGTCATGTTTTTCTGCAGTCTTTATCTGAGGGCTAGGGAGTGGAGGGGAGGGGGGGGGTCCAGGAAATGAAGCTCTTCGCATTGCCAGACAACCGCCGTTTCAATAGCGTATATAAGTGGTATGCTCAAGGAAAGCGCAGACGGCATTAGAAATTGTTACCCCCTCTGCCCAACCATCAGTTGTCCACCACAGATATGCAGCTGCTGCCATGCTGATACCAGAGTGGTTAGACACGCCCTTCCAACCTGTGGGATATAAAATGATCTTACCGACGTGGTCTACGTCATGTCATCTTAAGATCATTGTCAGAGATTGTTTTATTATGATAACTGCTATTCAATGCACTGTTCGTTGCTCAAAGATACCACAAGCATGCTGGCAGTGAGTCATGGGCAAAAAAAGCTCAGGTAAGCCCAGGTGAAGCTTGAACCTGCGCCTCACGCCTTCCGGCGAGTGTGCTATCCGTTGCGCCAGCAGGGCTGTCTCTTAACCTCTCAGCTTGAGGGTTTCTGCGCATATCTTACTCAGATATAAAAGCACATCTCACAGTTACGTGGTTCTGTAGGGAGCATGCTGGTGAGATGGGATTTAGTAGCCCACGAGTCCACAAGTGCTATTGTTGCGGCGGGAAATAGCTCAGGAGGGATCTCACTGAGCCCTGGTTACAGACCCTTTACGGTTCATCGATTGTTAATCCTATAAACGACTGTCGATGAGTAAATTGGCCAGGGTGATGAGTAAGGATTCCAGTTCTACTGAAGCGTACTGTTGTGGAGCTAGATTGTGTTTCACCACCAATGATGATGATCACCCTTTCCTCGCTCATTGTCGTAAACAAGAGCGGTTCAGCAGAATTAGCCTGGAAAATAACTCGGAAAGATCATTCGGAGGTGAGAAATGTCTTGACGGGTAGTTGAGTCATCAAGGAAATGAAAATACTCTGTAAAAATTTGATAAATCCGAAGAACTCTGAAACAGAACTTCTTCCAGCTAATCATAAGAACTGGTTGTATCGTTTTGGTTTCCAGAGCTGCTGATATCAACGAAAGGAAGAAACATATATTGTTTATGGACAGGAAGCCTGTCATCCCTCCTCCAATCATCGTCGCAATCGTTGGTCCTAGCAAAGTAAGAAATTGATGCTCTGAAAATTGATTGTGAGAGTATTGTCGATGGTTTTCCTGAAAAATAATCTGCAGGTTGGAAAAACCACACTCCTCCGTGGCCTCGTGAAATACTTATTTGAAGAGTGGTTTTGAAGAGTTAAAGGGTTTGTTTTCATTTTTTACGGTAGCTACGACTTTATTAATGGCCGGTTGTTTTTGTAGGACCAGTGACCATTGTCACAGGAAAGAAACGTCGAGTTCAATTCATCGAAGTTAAGAACGATATCAATCACATGATTGATATCGCGAAAATTGCTGATTTGGTAGGTCAACATGCGAGGCGGACAAGACAATCGTAATTTCCAGCGTCGCCGCAGCGTGTCGTGCAGCGGTGTGCTACTAGTCCTCGATACGCGTCAACTTGTCGATTGGAGCAGCGAAACTCATTCGTATACAGACGGAGAGTAGATTTCATGATAGGCGATATAGAATTTTCTCATCTATTCAACTGTCAGGTAGGAAAACTCGTCTAAAAAGCGCGGCGTCGCTCGGTGCGCCCACCATCGCGGCATATTACGATTGTCTTGTCACACACCAGGTCAGTATTGAGCTGATGTAGTGGAAAGCATCGAGGAGTTTTCAGGTATTGTTGATGGTCGATGCATCGTATGGCTTCGAAATGGAAACATTCGAATTCCTTAATATCTGCCAAGTTCATGGAATGCCCCGCGTGTTGGGAATTCTAAACCATTTAGATTGTCTGAAAGGGATAGGAAAGGTAAGAAGATTTTAGATGAAATTAATGTAACCATTTTTTTTCAACTCTCCTGCACCTATACCCATGAACGGTTTTCACACATTTCACCTGTGCATTCGTTACAATGCACCTTTGCTTATTGTTCTGGATCGAGTAAGCAGACCGTTTTCTTTTATGATCAACATACGCAAGCCATCCCACACCGAACGTGTTTCTTCTGTCCTGGTTCCAATGCATGCGATTGCCCAATTAAGAAATTTATAACGATTAACAAGAAAGATTTGGGAGGCCGTGAATCAGCGTTACAGTATCCCGCGCTCTTGGTTCTGTTTCTTAAGTTTGCTCCTAAATCTCTGACTAACCGATTGATCGCAAGATGCCCAGCAAAAGCTTCGGATGTCAATGTGCCTGAAATTAAATGTACTTTGTATAAAAGTTGGTGAGGTTAGAGCGTGTTCGTACTTCGCGACCCGTTCGCTTGGATCGAATAGCATGAACACGCACCGTAGGTGGGGTGACCTTTGTTTACGTGTTTGTTTTGCAGGTAAATAAAGTGAAGAAAGTGATGAAACATCGATTCTGGACTGAGATTTATCAGGTATGTTCAACTAGTTTTTTGTGTTTCGTAAATTTCGGGCCGGTGTAATCAACAATTTTTGTCAGGCGGGACGGTTGCGGCGCCAGTCAGAGCCATCCCGCCTGCCATCGCCTCCAACACCTGCGAACGAGACCATAGTTATGCTAGTTTTATGCATAATTGAGCCTTTTCAGGGCGCTAAGTTGTTTTATCTTACCGGAATGTATCATAACGAATACAAGAAGAATGAGCTGCATAATCTAGTACGATTCATATCGGTCATCAAATTTCGTCCACTTATTTGGCGTGATGCCCACCCATATGTGTTGTGTGATCGTTATGAGGATGTTACTGACGCAGAGGTTCGTTGTTGTGTGCATAGCGTTGTTCAAGAGCTATCCCCTTCTAAATGTCCTGTTGAAGGGCCGCTTTCATAAGGCTGAGTTTATACTTTGCGTCAGCGTGTGAGCGTTTCCAGGGAAGTGTAGTTATCAATCAAGTGTTTTCAGCAGGCGCGACATTTTGAGCGTTTTCGCGAAAGTTTTGAGCTTTTGGCTTGCATTTGCTGAAAACGCTGGCGTACGTCTGAACGATGGATTGATACATATACGCTCCTAGTCGACCAAAGGCTCAAGCCGCTACCGCGCCCGAATCATTGACGCAAAGCGTTAACGCAGCTTGAGTTTTGCTGTTGGAGTACAGTAGGGTATGGGCACTCCCAAGCATACTTCCTCTATCTTTTTTTTCAATCTAAACCTTTTGTAGGTATTGAGAACAAATCCAACAATCGACAGAACAATTTGCCTGTACGGTTGGGTTCATGGTGCTCATCTAAAAAACCACAGTGCGGTTCATATCCCTGGTGTGGGCGATCTTCGCGTCAAAGACGTGCGCATCCCTTTTTTTCTGTTGATTACTGTTGTTATACTAGAAGTGTTACCCAGTAATGGTTTTCAGGTCAGCAGCATTCCTGATCCATGTCCACTTCCGGAGCAGCTAAAGCAACGAGCTTTGAATCAGCAGGTGCGACAATGGGGTACAAATAGAATGCTTTTGTAAGGAGTCCAACTATAAATGTTCCAGGAGCGCCTAGTATATGCACCTTTCTCTGGCCTCGGAGGAATTGTTTACGACAAGGATGCAATATACATAGAGTCGAAAGCACATAAGAACATGAATGTAAGATCTTGACCTTGTGTTTCCAGCTAGGGTTCAGTTTTGAAGTTTTAGGCTAAGCGACACGAATTAGTGGAGGCTTTGGAGAATGTGAAGACGACGATTGACGGAAAACTTAGTGGAGCAAGATTGACACTGTTGGGAGATTCTGTGCCAATCGAGGAAGAAGAGTTAGAAGAAGTCAGTTTTTTGGCGCGATACTATATAAGTTTTTTTTCCTTATCTCCTCCTCAGGTGGAATTCCTGTACGGAAATGACTTCAGAAAACTAGATTCCTCCGCGCCGTGCGCATTTTGATTGGCCCTTGAAAAAATCAAAAGCATGACATGAGCAAACCGACAGCAGTCCATACATTTTCTTATGAAAAAAAGAAGAAATATTCGCAACTGCTGTTATTCCTCAAATGTACCCCAGCCTTCAAAAATGGTCATTTTTGCAGTTTAGTTATTAATTGCAAGATGGTAAATGATCCAGAAGCGAAGAGAAAAAGAAAAAAAAACCCGGCCAAAATGCCCTATATAGAGCTCCACGCCGGCCCGCGATTGCACGTGCATAATGCGGAGAAAAATCGGAGGATTTCACATTTGTTGGTACCAGCTCTTTCTCCTTATTGCTTTCTTTCAAAATTCGAAGTGAGAGTTAGTAGCGAAACAGCTGTACCATCAGGCAGCAGTTAAAAACGATAGTTGGGCAGTGTCTGGCCAGTGGGCGTAGACGTGGCCTCGTCGCGAGCGCAACGCGCTTTCCTAATGTATTTTTCAGCTGCGAGAGAAGTATGTCTTCTCACCATATGTAAAGGAGGAGGCTCATCAAATGAGGGGCGTGCCTTTGAGCCTTCTTCACATCCCCGCGCCGATATGTTCGGGGAAATCAAAAGGCTTGAACACGACGATTTCTTTGGTCTTCCACTTTCGCGCTTCCTCCGGTTCCTCTACCCCTGCTATTTTCGAAGTTCCTATAGCGTCGGATATGAAGGCGGCCCAAGGATGCCAACCTCAGCAACTATGTACAATACATATATTCGAGATGGG
>MU912843.1:34544-44714 GCA_036418165.1 Cooperia oncophora
ACTTTTCTTTGAACTTAGCTCGAGTTGGTTCATTTGTTATTGCAGACGATATGGATGAAGAGCAAGAAGAAAAAGAGGAAAGCGATGACGAAGATCCTTCGAAAGAAGGTAGATTCTGAATTTCATTGCTATTCTTTTGTTCTTTCGCTAGGAGTTGACAGAAAGGCTAAAAATTTAGTGTTCGGGAAAGATTCTATGTGTTCAGATGAGGCCAAATTATCAGCAGTTGAGCGAGCAGAAGCTGCAGCTCGAGAGAAGCGTAAAGAAGAGAAAATAAAGCTCAAGCAACGTTTCAATGATGACTACGATGACTCCTGCAAACATTATAACGCCTTAAAGGTTAGCTCTACTTCCACCTTTTTCCATCATGATGAGGTGTAGGTGAAGCGAAATATCAATATTTGAATGATCATATTTCGTCTCTTTTAGAATGAGATGGAGGAGCAAGCCCAACTTAACAAGAGTATTTTTGAAGGAATGGATGAAAGTGAGCGAGAGCAGCTGGAAGGTCAGAAGTTTTCAGATGATATTTTTTTGCAATCATGGAGTCTTATCATTTTCTCCTTGTTCATTCATTCATCCATATTTCCTTTTCACCCACATTTTGCATTTATTCTCCTGCCTACGTTTGCCTTTATTCAGGATTCCGAGCTGGTCGCTACGTTCGTATTGAAATAGAAAACGTACCTTGTGAATTTGTCGAGAATTTCGACCCAACCTCACCTTATATTGTTGGTGGATTATTGACCGGTGAGCAAAATATGGGAGTGGTTCAGGTGAGCAACATGGTGTTTTTTTCATTTTGATATTTGGGCATTTCACAGGTTTTGTCAGAATGAGACTTGTAAGCTGAAGTAGCGATAATGCCCGAAAATGCCACCATCTCCCCCCCCCCGTCGCCAAAGTGTTCTGTTATTTGTTCTTTAAACGCCTATCAACGTTCAGGTACGCATAAAACGACATCGATGGTTTGAAAGAACTTTAAAGTCACGAGATCCACTGATCATTCATTGCTGCGTTTTGGCGCAGATATCAAAAACTGTTGTCATATATTCCATTCAGGTTGTATTCTATAGAAATTTACAGCTGTAGGTAGTACTTTTCTGACTACTTAGTGTTCTTAGGAAAGTTGCTTTTAGGACCACAACATGAGGCAGCGGTTTTTTGAAGTACACCCCTGAGCACATGCATTGTCATGCACAGTTTTGGGGGCCAATTGTTGCCCAGAATACGGGTTTTGTTGCTGTACAGTCAGTAGCCGATAAAACGGTAGGGTGCTTTTCTGAGTCCTTTAAGTTTTTTTGACGAATTGTTTGCAATTTCCAGCCGGGATACCGGATTGTCGCTACCGGAGTTGTGTTGAATCTTGAAAAGAGCACTGATGTCGTCAAGAAACTAAAACTCGTTGGTACTCCTGAGAAAGTGTTCAAAAATTCTGCTTTTATTAAGGTGGGATATTTTTTAATCTGAATTCTTTCTATAGTTTTATGTTACTTTCTATGAGAGTCCTTGACTAAAAATGGTGTGTGGTGGCAAGTGGTGCCTCTAATCATGCGGCGCACGTTCCGGGACTCAGATCCTGGATCGAATCACGCTGAGGACAGTCAAGCTTTTTTGGTGCCCATGGATTCTGTGTAGTGGTGAAAATTTTGCCTTCGGCTGCCGCAGGTCGTCTTCTGGCGGCCAAGTCGCCGCCGCAGTAGCGAATAGAAGTGAGATGCGTGAGCGTTCCCCAGAAGCGGATTGATCACGCCAGAGTTCCGTGACTCCCGAGTCTTTGTTTCGCTAGCGGCACAAGGGGCGTGCGCAGGCGGGATGGATTTGGACGCGGCGGCAAACCCGATTCCCATCAGTTGCTAAAGAGAGCAAGCAACAAGGGTCACGTCTTTCGCACTAGTCGTTTTCCAGCAATTGTTGTCCCTCACCCTCTTCAACAGCTGGTGGAAAACGGTTTTTGGCTGCCTGCGTGTGAGTGTCATCCCGTGACACTCACCAAATAAGGACTGTATTGCTGTCGTTGTTCTGTGAATGTTTGGCTATCTTTACGGGGGAGGCTCCTGAAGAATATTGCGTTCGACCCTTTATTGATGCTGACCAGGAAAGGTCAACAGGTCAGCCTGGCCATTTGCAATGAGATGCACATCACTGTACTCATCTTTACACGCTGAACTCAGAACTGCCTTCAGAATTTGCAGAACGATTCTCTGAGCGGAGTTATTGAGGTTTTTCTTTATGTTCTTCTTACGGGCGCGCTGGCGCCGAAGCGTTGGCACCGGTAGCGCGACTCACAGCGCTCTTCGCGCAAAACAGGTATCATATTCGTGTTCAGGGGGTCAAATAACCCCTAGGGACGTCACCTTAGCGAAATCTGAGCTTCTGACTCAACTTCGAAAAAATGGGTATGGGATAGTCATGGCTAACTGATAGCTAACATCGATGCTATGACTAGCGTTACTTGGTATGACCGCGTCTTTTCGCAGCTGAAATACCTTTTCAGTCATGTGTTTCGGCAACACAGCATGCTGGTTACTTATTTGTGCCGTCTGCACCATTTTCTTGACTATCGGGAGGAAATCCCATTCCAAGATCAGTCATCGATGGTAGGTGAGCTCCAATCTGCTGCTAATTACCCATGGAATAGCCCACACCCAATGAGGTCGAAAAATCAGATTCGGCCAGAAACTTGTCCCCAGGGGTAATTCGACCCGCTGAACATGAATATGATGATATTTCATTACAAAAACCCTTGTGACACGTGTTACGAGGGGTACAAGCAGAAGCACTCTTTCAGGCCGCAAATGGGTCTACACTTTCGAAAAAAAACTGATTGCAGGTTCCCTTATAGGGTAGTGCAGGCGAGCAGAGATTTAGAAGCTTTGTCGGCTATGTTCTTGGACAAATGCAAAAAGGAACTGCCCAGGAGCGATCCTACGACGTCTCGCCTAAGAAACCCGCTCCCTACCCGCTTGCGCTCTGTGCCACGTGTCAACCCGATTTCATACGTAAATGTAAAGACGCTTCAAAACGTTTCCTCGCAATAGCACGTGAAACGACCATGCGGGGACAAAACCCTTCCATAACTCCGTTCAGAGAATCGTTCTGCAAATTTTGAAGACAGTTCTGTGTTCACCGTCCCAAGACGCGTACAATGGTGTGCAGCTCATTGGAAATGGCCGGCAGCTGTCCCTGCTGTGACCTTTCCTCGGTGAGGAGCAAGACTAAGGAAAATCCATTCAGTTTGCTTCAGGGAATGTTCAACACTCAAATGGAGGTAGCGAAGTTTGAAGGAGCATCGATTCGAACTGTATCGGGAATTCGTGGTCAAATCAAGAAAGGGTTGCATGAACCTGCTGGCTCGTTCAGGGCCACATTTGAGGATAAAATATTAATGAGAGGTAAGCAGAACTTCTTCTTAACCATCACTGTACTGCACTGATTCGAGCCAAATGTTTGTGCTGTTGGTGGAGCCCTGCTGTTTAGAAACAGTTAGCAAGAGTCTTCATGAGGGGCCAACTTGCCACCATTCGTGCGACTCGCATAAACTTTCCCATCTGCTGCAGTTGTACTGTCCACATTACAGCTTACTGTTTTTTTAGATATCGTGTTTTTGCGGTCTTGGGTATCTGTACCTATACCTCCGCTTCTATGCACCAGTTATCGACCACCTCCTGCCGCCAGGAGAGCCGTGGGTGGGAATGCGTACAGTCGGTAAGATGCGACATGAGCTTGGCGTTAAACCGGAACAGCGCGGAGGACTCCTTGCTATAAGGGTACTTTACTGCATAGTTTATTTCGTGTGTTAATTAGGCGGCGTTCAGACTTTTAGCGCTACACTGTCGCGCTACACTGTCACCGCTATAACTATCGCGCTACAATGCATCGAACCCCTGCCCCTTTCTATTTTTTCCTATGTTCACTCTCTTTCCGGCGTTTCAGATCTACTTATTCTTGTAGCTCCGATCTTTTTTCCTTTACATATGAGATTTTAGCGTCTCGAGTTTTTTGATGAATTTTAATGTAGTTTTGATGCAGCGACCCTGTAATAATGACTTTTGTACACCGTTTTCGACTTTACGTATTCAGTCCCAGGGTTCTTATTAATGTATTAATGAATTATGTCTTGCATTGGTGCTCAATTGATCCTGGTTACGAAAACTGTTTTTAGTTTTTCTTCAGTGTTACTGTGTCTGTTTGTGCCTCTGCTTTTGAATTCATATGTCAAAGCTGACAAAAGAGGAGCTAATTCATTAAAAAAAATGGAGAAACAAAGTAAAAGGGATTGAATACCGAAAGAAAGAACATAGTATCTCTCCGATATCTCCTACTCTTTTCGCAACAAGGAAGCAGTTCCGGGATTGTAAAGAAGTGAGTCTACAGTGTATGGATAAGTAAAAAAAAACAAGTTATGCCCTTGGGCTCTGTCCAGGTCAACTGTTTGGAAATCGCTTCTTAGGCCATATTTTAAACGGCCTTAGGATAATATTGCCGCAGGAAAAGAATTACTTTGCACCGATCTCTGGTCAAACTCTCTCATTATGTGAGATGTCAAAGTTCACTTGTAGCACAGACAGCGTGTAAGCGCGACGGTTTAGCGCGCAGTATACGCGGAGTGTAGCGCTACAAGTTCTGAGCGCATGCCTCAGCTTGCTAAAAGGGATTGTGGAGTGATAGGGAGGAGGGTCCTCTCAACAATGCTTATTCTAGCCGTCGAACGTTGGTGCAACAAAAAAAAAAAAATTGGAACCGGTTCCATCTCTTACATTGTGTCTTCTACAGGACGCTGACGATTTTGATGAAATGGAGCAGTCTGGAGAAGATTCTGATTTGGACGAAGGCTCAGACGAGGCAATGGCGGACCTATCCGACCACGATTCAGAAGAACATTTTCGTGGCGCAAAATCTTCGAAGTCGCCATTTGATTCTAGCGATGAGGTGTTCACTAAAAATACTTGAAGGCAGTAAGCTTGGTGGTTGGCTTCCGCCAAAGTCATTGGCTGATGGGCTGAGGGGTGTGCGATCAGGCGCTCTCTCGTAGCTCTTCTGCCGATGACTTTGCAGCAACCGCCTGCCGCTCCATCGTGCCATTTGCCTTTAAAGTCGACAATGTGCATATATTCTTGTTGTAGAGCAGTGGTGAGGAAGAATCTGATGATGAACAACCAACGATACGAAAGTTCGCTGACGACTGGGGAGGACTGGCTCGAAAAGCTCTTGAAGGATATCATCCTGAGCAACAAATCAGGCTGAATTGGATGAGCATTATTTATAAACAAGGTTAGTCTTTGTGACCCCCCGCCCCCCGGGATTCCTGTTGCTGCGAATGAATCTGTTTTGATATTGATTTTCTTTTTTCTATGCTATATACTAGGATTTTTGTTCAGAAGATGAACAAGTACCGGCACCGAAAGCGGTTGATATTGGTGATGGTTTATTCAAAGTTCGAAAAACTGAATGCAAGCCCATACATCAGCAGGTTTGCGGACTTTCTGCTTTGTCGTTTCTCGGTTTGTAAACCTTGTATGAAGCTTGGTTCATACGAATGTTTAGCAGCAAATGAGCATACAAGACGTTGAAGAGGCTGAAAAAGCCTCTCAAGGGAAGAAGCTTGTGTCTTTCAGGAAGACGGCCTTTTATGGAACCAGTGCGCTTCGACTTCCTCTGCGACTCTCAACTGGAATGATGAGGAGACGCGATCATCCATTGCCGACTGTTTTGTTACAGGAACATGGACTGAAGATGATGAAATCGAGAAGAAGCTTCAAGGTAGTTTTCTTAGCCTCTTTGTGGTACCTTGCCTTAGATATCGGGGCCTCCGTGAGCTGCCTCGGCCAAGTGGACCTCCAGTTTGCTACTGTGTCCATTACTTATACCCTTCTCCTTTCACGTGTGTAGTTACTTCTGACAACATGTCCTTTTTGTACTGAGTAGGTCAGTACCGCACATAACAAACGCAGTTTCGTGCAATCTCCTTAGAGGCACGGTTCGCGATAATCTAAGGCTAGAACCTCATAAACGCGTATGATGCTCAAGCAGGCAACGGCAGAGGCCATACTGCATTTAAAAGTTGAAAAATAACAAGGAGAGCGCAGGACGCTCAGGTTTTAGGCCCATTGGCGCCCGTTAGGCCCATGCCGGTCGTGTCATTGCGTCACTGCCATTAATCTCACCCGTCGCTCTCTGGCCTCTCTCGTCACTTGTCAGTGTATCGTCGCCTTTTCCTTTACAATTGATGTGACTCACCGCACGCTCGCCGGTGATCCCATGTCAATTGAAATAAATGGACGGCTCTTATAGCAGGCCGTTTTTTCCGTGCTTTCTCTCTGCCGCCTATAATGTTCCAACAAGCTCTCTGCAATCCCTATTCTTGAGCTCTGATCAACTACTGAGGTTCGGTGTGTGTGCGGCCGTGGAAACGGTCGCCTTAATCATGGTCCGCAAAATGTTATCGATATTAATTCTCTTTTCCGGGGGCACGTTCTGTGGCGTAGGGATTCCACGCTTGGGAATCGTCATGAGAAAGAAACTCTGCGACAATGCGTAGGAAGTTGGGCAGAATCAAGAAACTGATGTAGCGGGGGCCAGGATTTTAGCAGAAACTAGGGTTCGTACGTTTTCCGTGAACGAAGAATGGTGCTGCTGTCCATGTTACCTTATGCTGTCCTAGACTAGTTTTTGTGCTCCACATCATGCCTATTTCCGAACGGTACCTTTGTAATATGTCACTAAGCTCGGGTGTTCATTCTTGACGGGGGATCCGGCTACAAATGTGCCTTAGCGATGCTACAGGTCACATCTCATTAAGGGTTGTCGACCTGAAGGCCTATGTCAGACCCACTGCAGTCCGTAAGCACTGTTCGAATTCCGTTGCTGACCCAGGATCTGACCTCACTCAAACACAGCTTGTAGTTTTTGCTTATTGAGTTTGAACATTGTGTTTCACGTACAGATGTATCACTCCCTTTGACTTACCAATAAACGGTAACGGTTCGACATACGCTTTCAAAAGTCCGAAATGCTCCGGCCAAGTTTCCTGAATACATTCGCCTCTGGGGCTATTTAATTGTTTTTGTTGGTTTTATTTTTTTCTTTTTTTTCCTTCTTGGAGGGCGGTCATTTTTTTTTTTTTGTTTCTTTTTTTTGTAGTAATCTATAGATATTTATATTATCGCTTCTGTTTTGTGTATTTTTTGTTTTGGGTGCTTTCTATTATCTGCTGGCTGTACTGTGTACGTGTTTATGTCTTCCTGGATGTTTGTTTTGAATTATCTATCATGTAGAAAAGCGGAAAGTATAAATTTGGTAGAAATAACGAAAAAGGCATTGATCGTCATTCTTCACTTTTCTTTGAACTTAGCTCGAGTTGGTTTATTTGTTATTGCAGACGATATGGATGAAGAGCAAGAAGAAAAAGAGGAAAGCGATGACGAAGATCCTTTGAAAGAAGGTAGATTCCGAATTTCATTGCTATTCCTTGTTCTTTCGCTAGGAAATTCGAGAAAGGCTCAAAATTCGTTGGAAAGATTCGATGTGTTCAGATGAGGCCAAATTATCAGCAGTTGAGCGAGCAGAAGCTGCAGCTCGAGAGAAGCGTAAAGAAGAGAAAATAAAGCTCAAGCAACGTTTCAATGATGACTACGATGACTCCTGCAAACATTATAACGCCTTAAAGGTTAGCTCTACTTCCACCTTTTTCCATCATGATGAGGTGTAGGTGAAGCGAAATATCAATATTTGAATGATCATATTTCGTCTCTTTTCAGAATGAGATGGAGGAGCAAGCCCAACTTAACAAGAGTATTTTTGAAGGAATGGATGAAAGTGAGCGAGAGCAGCTGGAAGGTCAGAAGTTTTCAGATGATATTTTTTTGCAATCATGGAGTCTTATCATTTTCTCCTTGTTCATTCATTCATCCATATTTCCTTTTCACCCACATTTTGCATTTATTCTCCTGCCTACGTTTGCCTTTATTCAGGATTCCGAGCTGGTCGCTACGTTCGTATTGAAATAGAAAACGTACCTTGTGAATTTGTCGAGAATTTCGACCCAACCTCACCTTATATTGTTGGTGGATTATTGACCGGTGAGCAAAATATGGGAGTGGTTCAGGTGAGCAACATGGTGTTTTTTTTCATTTGATATTTGGGCATTTCACAGGTTTTGTCAGAATGAGACTTGTAAACTGAAGTAGCGAAGCAGCGATAATGCAAAATACCACCAATCCCCCCCCCCCCGTCGCCGAAGTGTTCTGTTATTTGTTCTTTAAACGCCTATCAACGTTCAGGTACGCATAAAACGACATCGATGGTTTGAAAGAACTTTAAAGTCACGAGATCCACTGATCATCAGTTGTGGTTGGCGCAGATATCAAACTGTTGTCATATATTCCATTCAGGTTGTATTCTATAGAAATTTACAGCAGTAGGTAGCACTTTTCTGACTACTTAGTGTTCTTAGGAAAGTTGTTTTAGGACCACAACATGAGGCAGCGGTTTTTGAAGTACACACCTGAGCACATGCATTGTCATGCACAGTTTTGGGGGCCAATTGTTGCCCAGAATACGGGTTTTGTTGCTGTACAGTCAGTAGCCGATAAAACGGTAGGGTTGCTTTTCTGAGTCCTTTAAGTTTTTTGACGAATTGTTTGCAATTTCCAGCCGGGATACCGGATTGTCGCTACCGGAGTTGTGTTGAATCTTGAAAAGAGCACTGATGTCGTCAAGAAACTAAAACTCGTTGGTACTCCTGAGAAAGTGTTCAAAAATTCTGCTTTTATTAAGGTGGGATATTTTTTAATCTGAATTCTTTCTATAGTTTTATGTTACTTTCTATGAGAGTCCTTGACTAAAAATGGTGTGGTGGCAAGTGGTGCCTCTAATCATGCGGCGCACGCTCCGGGACTCAGATCCTGGATCGAATCACGCTGAGGACAGTCAAGCTTTTTGGATTTGCCCATGGATTCTGTGTAGTGGTGAAAATTTTGCCTTCGGCTGCCGCAGGTCGTCTTCTGGCGGCCAAGTCGCGCCGCCGCAGTAGCGAATAGAAGTGAGATGCGTGGCGTTCCCCAGAAGGGGATTGATCGACGCCAAGTCCGATGACCTCCCAGAGTCTTGTTCGCTGCGGACGAAGGGGCGTGGCAGGCGGGATGGATTTGACGCGGCGGCAAACCCGATTCCCATCAGTTGCTAAAGAGAGCAAGCAACAAGGGTCACGTCTTTCGCACTAGTCGTTTTCCAGCAATTGTTGTCCCTCACCCTCTTCAACAGCTGGTGGAAAACGGTTTTGGTGCCGCGTCAATTCATCCCGCCTGACACTCACCAAAAAGGACTGTATGCTGTGTTGTTCTGTGAAGTTTGGCCTTTTACGGGGAGTTCATGAAGATATTATTCCGCGTTCGAACCTTATTGATGCTGAACAGGAAAGGTCAACAGGTCAGCCTGGCCATTTGCAATGAGATGCACATCACTGTACTCATCTTTACACGCTGAACTCAGAACTGCCTTCAGAATTTGCAGAACGATTCTCTGAGCGGAGTTATTGAGGTTTTTCTTTACTGTTTTTCTTCTTACGGGCGCGCTGGCACCGAAGCGTTGGCACCGGTAGCGCGACTCTTAGCGCTCTTCGCGCAAAATCTAGGTATCATATTCGTGTTTCAGAGGGTCAAATAACCTCTAGGGACGTCACCTTAGCGAAATCTGAGCTTCTGACTCAACTTCGAAAAAAATGGGTATGGATAGTCATGGCTAACTGATAGCTAACATCGATACTATGACTAGCATACTGGTGATGACTGGTCTTCGAACTGAAATAACTCTTCAGTCATGTGTTTTCGCAAACACATAGCTGGCTTACTTATAATGTGCCGGCGTTCGCCCACCACAATTTTCTTAACTATCGGGAGGAAATCCATTCCAAGATCAGTCATCGATGGTAGGTGAGCTCCAGTCCGCTGCTAATTACCCATGGAATAGCCCACTCCCAATGAGGTCGAAAAAATCAGATTCGGCCAGAAACTTGTCTCCCAGGTAATTTCGACCCGCTGAACATGAATATGATGATATTTCATTACAAAAACCCTTGTGACACGTGTTACGAGGGGTACAAGCAGAAGCACTCTTTCAGGCCGCAATGGGTCTACACTTTCAAAAAAAGCTGATTACAGTTTCCCTTAT
>MU912844.1:0-37356 GCA_036418165.1 Cooperia oncophora
GCAATGTGAAACTCCAAATGTTTATTTCAAAAATCCAGAAGAAAGTTTAAAATATATATTATCTTGCAATATTTCGGTGCGTAGCACCTTCGTCGGGCCTGAAATTATTTAGCTTGTTCTTTGTTAGATACTGTACCTACTACAGAAATACAACTCACACGGACGGCTCCCTCACCCAATCCACTTACCCTGCTGAACGGAAATAGCCAACCCACCCTAACCATACCCTTAACACGTTGACGACAATCGCGTTTTGCGGGAAAGCGTCCGCGTGGGACAATGGCGTGTTTTCGCATGCGTCCGCTTTGAGCCACCGGTGGCTCATATTGTCCCTCGTGGACCACTTTTTGCCGCTATGTCAAATTTCGCAAAATGATTAGTCAGTCGTGCAGGGACTGCTATTTCAACCATCCTTGACCCTATTGGATGCCATCTCATGCCCCGCCCTCTGCGATCACGCCCACTTTTTGGCGCGATCGTGATTTCCAAAATGTGGCGCCCGCTGGAGCCTGATGGCGCCAACACTGAAAGTAACGATATTCGTGACAAGGATGTCAAATAACCTAGCTATGGAGGTTTCTATCGCATTCGGTGCCAAAAAGACTGCTAGCGCCAAAATGGCGCCTACTGGCGCCATATGGCGCCAACGACAAATAAGATCTGGCGCCATATGGCGCCAACGACAAATAAGATCTCACGTTCATGATCAAAGCCCCGCGCAGTCCTGCAGCCAAGGTTCCGTCCAAAAAGAACTATTTTGGAGGTATCTGCCGCAGCCGCGCAGTAGCTAGTTGAAAAATTTCAATTTTTAATTCAAAATATCCCATGGAGGCAGCAACATTTTTCTTGCTCATCCCTGTTGGACACTTCACACAGGTTATTCGAAAGCAAGAAAAAGATCGATTGAGACTGCCGGCAATAACCCGAAAAGTGATGGAGAAAGTTATGAGCCACCGGTGGCTCAAATTGTCCCACGTGGCCACTCACTTATGAGCCACCGGTGGCTCAGAATGTCGTCCAACGTGTTAAATAAGGGATATTCTGTGACACGATCACATGATGACAGTTTGCTGCTATTAGGAAGTATTAAGAAGGTGAATTTCCCAGCGCTCTCCGGTGTTCGTGTAAAGGGGCCTCCCAGTTTCTCCCACATATTTCTGCCCGTATCCTTGACACTCTACCAAACAAACTGTCCCCTGAGTTGACAAATTTTGGAGTCATTGATTACAACTTGCCCTCCATACCACCTCCATAAGTCCGTGAAAAAGTAAGAAAGCGTTTTAAGTTTGGTGGATGACGGAATATCGGGAGCAATGAGTACTTTACTATATTATTCGCTTCTAATGCCGTGCTTCCATCTAGATAGAGCAATACCAAGGGGACTCCGTCCGTTGTGGAATGTGGCCTCCATGTGTGGGTATGAGGCTTGTTTAACAATTTTCCTCTAGAACTCTGTCCACCATCGAATCTGCTTCTGATGACTGTTGGGTGCATATTTTCTCCTCAGTGATTACCATATTCCGGACAGCTTTGGCCTATATATACAGGGGCTTGCCAGTTCTAGCGTGCAGCAACATTCTTTGAAGCTGGCTCTCTGTACCAGAATAACTACCTGGTTCCGTTTCTAATCCGAAACTTTTGTGTTCAAGTATGGGACAAGCTCTTCATTGTCGGTTTCCCCCCACAGTAAACTTGGTGTTGGGAATTCTAATTGAGGAATGTTTCTTCTAATTCGGCTAGGGACGAACCACTTATGAATACGTCGTCGATATATCGTTTATGGAAAATTGTGCCGGCTCTCAGCTACCTTCGTCCTGAGTCCAGGTGTAATACTGGCCAGTTGGTTAGTGATCCCATGGCTAGACCTCAATATTGTACATAAAGTCAAAGCAACATATCCCATTTCGACGGGAGATTTTATGTGCAACATCGAGGTTTAGCCATAGGACCACGAATAGCACCACTGCTGGTCATTTTTTTACCTGAACTTTTTAGAACGGAGGTCGAAAGGTAGAAAGATATATCGACATGATATAAAATCATAATTGGTTCGTCCGTAACCGAATTGGAAGGGACACTTCTCAATTCGAATCCGCAGGATCCCAGCAGCAGACCGACGGATGCTCTTGTCGAATGAGCAGGAAAGTTGCCCAGATCTGGAAGCCCAGCAATTTGGTGGTATTCTCCGATGCAAGCAAACATGGAACGGCAGCTTGTGCCTATCAAGATCTCCGAATGCTGCTCCAGGCGAGCTCATAGTGCTGCTCGTGAAATAAGCAGACCATTCCGAAGATGGTCCTGAAAGCACTGACCATGGATGTACAACAGTCTTTGTACAAGGCTATAAAGGAGCACATAGAGATTCAAGCCGTTGCCATCGTATGTGTTACCGGAATATCACCTTCAGTACCCATGTCGACACCTTTGACAATCCAGCTAACTGCGCGACAAGAGCAGTGACAATCGAACATCTTTGGATTACATCTATGGCGGGTAGGACCCAAGTTCATTGATGCACATTCTGAAAAATGGCCCAAGGAGAGTAACCTGTTCAGCCTCCCAGAATACAAAGATAGAGATGACACCTGCGTAATGATATGAAAGTCAAATTATAGTCCGTACGATTGACTCTATCAGAAACGTCACACAGTATCTCTCATAGGTTATGAGTGTGACTCTAGTCGCTTCTTCGCTTTGTGAGGGCGTCACTCATGAAAGCGAGGGCGGAATAGAGGGAGCGAATTGAAACCGTCATTCCGGAACTATGCTGAAGAACTAACTGTTATTGCCATACATCACTTGCTTCTAGAAAAGAAATTCTTTAACGCTTTTTTTCCTCCGAAATCAACAAAAAGTTCATCTTCCGCCTGCAAAGCAGAGTGAGCTAGAACGCATCATACGCATTCTTCTGTACAAAGCCTCAGCTTGCCATTTCTGACGCCATTCTGTTACTGCTCCAGTTTGCCTGATATCTAAAAGCGAATTCCGTCCGATGACACGCAATCGGTAACTGACTGGACTGGCCCTAAAACCAGTGATTACCATCACTCCATCAACTGCAACATCTCATTTTCGAAGTTAGGTCAAAACTGTACCATTGGTCAGAAATCTGTCCCAGGAGCACTTCCGCTCCTTGACGCGAATATGACACCCGCTGGTGCAGAAAGGCCTGCGGCATGCGCTACGTGCACCTGTAGGAAAATGATTTCTCGTAAAACGCAGACGCCAATCTTGTAGGATTACCAAGGTGTTTCGTGAAGTGTGATCATATCACCGCCCAAAAGTGTTTCTGGATACAAAAGAGACATTCCCTACAAAATCAAAAACTTGACTTCATTAGAACCCGAACTTTCATCTCACGACAGTGAAGCGGTTCTCTTACCACTATACTATAGTGCTGCTGATATTGCATACGCTTCACGGTATTTCATGCAAATTTACTGGCAACCGCGCTCGACTATGTATCCTTTCATTCAAACAAATATTCATAACTCCTTCCAGAGAATCTTCGTAGGCATATTTGAGATCTGAGTGCGAAAGTACACCTGCGATCTATATCACATTACAGATATCCCTTCAACCTGGCGACCATCCCTAGTTAATTGCTAATTCTCTATTAACTTCACAGGCATTAACTTATGGAGCTTGTTCGATTACTCAAGTTTGAAGTGAAAGATTGGTGATCGTTGGTTGTTCGAATAGAAAAACAGCAAGAACCGCTTGGCATTGGCGACTGAACTAGCAAAGCCTGTAGTGATGGCTGGTGGAATTTCCGATGCAGAGGTTGTATCATTTTCACTAATGGGTCAGAAAATCAGATCTTGAACAACTGGATTGAGCACCCCTTGTTATTGTCATCAACCTTATTGGACAGCTAATCGTGGGTGCACTGAGAAGTCAAGAGGAATGTGACGCTGATCGTGCATGAACCAGTGCGAGCTCTAGCTCGCTCTCTTGAGAAGAATCTTGTTGTGGCAGACCGCTTAATGCTAATGAGGTCATTGTCCTAACGAGTAATGGTCGCCAGATCGAAGTGGCCATTTGTAAAGAGACGTATATCAAGGGACGTGTTTTTGAGCGCTGATTTCAAATCAGCCTTCGAAATTTGCAGAACGATTCTCTAAACGGAATTATGGAAGTTTTTTTTGTAATTATCATGGTTATGAAGGTTCAGCGGCGGCATGGTGTAGGGGTAGCTCTTGCTTCGCGGACATCCATGAAGCGTTCGAAATTCTAGAGGAGGACTTCTTTTTCATTCCGTAGGGAATGTCTCTTTTAGGTCTAGAAAACCACCCAAACGCCAAATCGGTGCCATATTCGCTTCAGGAAGCAAAACTGCCCTTGGGGACAGGGTTCTGACCGGGTGTGAGGTTGTGACCTAACTTTGAAAAAGCGTCCGGCCGCATAGCAGTTGATGATCGAATGATGGTCACCAATAGATTTAGGGCCAGTCTCTTGTCGATTGCTTGTCTTTGGAAGGGATTTGCTTTTAGATACCATGAAAACTGGAGCAATTAAAATGAATGCGTAAGAAGTGGCAAGACGAGGCTGTTGAAGGAGAATGTATCTGTTGATGAATAGGTGTGAAAATCACCCATGAATGCTTCACCTCCGACGGCACCTGTACATCCAAAAATTCTTCTAGATTAGAAGGCGCTCAAGCGCGCCAGTAAGCGAAAGCAAACTGTTTTCAAGCAAGTTTAGGAGAGCGCTAATGTAGTAGTGACGCTACAACAACTTTTTGCCACGCTTGCGCAAGAAAGCGAAAAAGTTAAGCGGCAGCAGGATCTGGTCCCACAACCGTTTGCGTGCGTAACTGGGAGAAAAAAGCCGCATAACCCGTTCGTTGGTAAATCGTTCAAATCGTTCTACAAATTCCAAAGGCAGATTCAAGATCAGCGTCCAAAACCCCTCTAGCGAGCTACATTTCATTACAAATGGCCTCTTCGACCTGGCGACCTTCCCTTGTAAGTTATAATAGGAGAGATTGTTTGCACCCATAGTATTATGCAGTGGAAGGTCTTTGGGTCTAATAAAAGACCCTCTGTGGCGGTTGTTGTCAATTGTCGTCTCGTGCTCTGATCAAAGCACTCGTCGCTGAACCGTACACACTGGCGGTCAGACCTTGAAGACACCTGGCGCGAAGAAGTTCAAAGAGTAGCCGTTCCAATTTAGGAGGGAAGCTTGTTAACACTTGAAGAAACACCAACATGCCCAGCAGCGTTCCAGCCTTAAAAGATCACCTCAGTGGATGGTACACCTCCTGACAGCGATCCAGCGGCAGAACCAGTAGCTCAATAGCATTTCCAGCAGCGGAACCAACAATTCAACCAGCTCCTGGCAGCCCTTGTCGAGCAAAGGATAGGGGCAGCACAATCTTTTGAAAAACGCCACTTTCAGATGCGTATGAAGACTTAACACGTTGGCGACATTCTGAGCCACCGGTGGCTCATAAGTGAGTGGCCACGTGGGACAATTTGAGCCACCGGTGGCTCATAACTTTCTCCATCACTTTTCGGGTTATTGCCGGCAGTCTCAATCGATCTTTTTCTTGCTTTCGAATAACCAGTAAAAGGTGAATATCCAGCAGTAATGAGCAAGAAAAATGGAGGAAGCATGCATGAAGTATGTTGACGGCGAATCACTCGTCTTGTTTTTTGAGGCTGGCCTCACTGTACTTCCTCATTCAGAGATCGTCTTTCGTGCTCCTAAAACAAGATCGACCCGTTCCAATGATCGGCATGCCCCTACCAGCTCCTCGATTGATTTCTTCAACAGAATTGTAAACAATGGAGAATGCCGCTTACCGAGGAAAGCCACATAACAAGCGACTTGGACCAAAACATGTCAGTTTCAAAAGGTGCTCCTTCCCTCAAGAACGAGTAAGAATCAGCACAAGAGAGAGAGAGAATCGGAGAACTCCGTCGACAAAGATGCAGAAAAGCCAGTTTTCCAAGCGTAGTTCGATGCAAGAACGCTGAACTTATGACTCAGGGAGCGGCAAGAGGCCCGCCACTCGCGTCCCGCGATCAATTTCGCTAACTACGACCCTCCACATACCGGGCTTTTTCAATACTGACCCCTTCCTTATGTCACGAGGGCATAAGAAGCTGGAAAACGGCACCGAAGGAATATGACATATAAGAGACTTAGGCCACTACTCAATATTCTACTTCGCGGAAGGTGGAAAGCATTTAAAAACTCCGATGAATTTTTTTCCCATATATGATAATGATTCGATCACTGGTCTTTTTGTCTATACAATCATTTCTCTTATTACCCCGCTATTCGAACGCTCTGCTAACGCTCCCCCACTGGGAATAAGAAAATTCCTCTCGGGTCAGGCCCAGTCTTAGCAAAGCGCAGATGACCATAGTGTCCTACGTTGACGCCGGCGCGAAAGAATAAATGTTATATCCGTAGTCAGGATGTCAAATAACCCCCTTAGCAAGTTTTAATCTATTTTGGTGATTCAGGGTATTTTGCGCCGGTTCCTGTGGTGCGGCGCCAAAACACCCTAAGTTACCAAAATAGATTAAAAGTTTCGGGCGAAGCGTTCAAGAGGTCGAAGGTTTTTAGCCAAATCTGCCTTTCTAGAAAAAGTCGATGAAAAAGCTGCCTGACTTCGGCAGACGGAGTCTGGAATAGTTTCGATGAGTGTACGAAAACCTAGAACACAAACTAGAGAACTATAAGAAAAACTTGAAAAACACTAGAAAACAAACGACTAGAAAAAACTAACTCACCAGGAGAGCTAGAAGCCAGAACTAGGAAATGGCTTTTGAATATTAGTTGTTCGCGGTCATTCAAAGGTGAGCGCGCTCATACAAAGGTATTGGAGCGACCTTTTTTCACGACCCGGAGCCAGTTCAAGCCGACCACTCGGAAAGTACCCCTCACTTGAACTAACTTATTCAAGAGTAGAGCTTTTGGAGAAGGGAGAGCAGGAATGTGGAGCACTAGGTTGGCACTTGTTACCTGAGTTTGAGCGATTTCAAAAAATTTCCTTTTCAAGAAATTTTCTCCGTTGTGATCCTGTCGTGATCATGGGGGGTCATTTACAAGTCCTTACGCTTTGAACAGCCATGGCAAGCTTCATACAGGGCCTTTCGTAAAAAGAAAAACAGTGCCAGAATTTCGAAGCTTTCTACTTTCCAGCAAGACTTTCATTTTATCCCTAGGCCTGCTATTCGAAAAAATCTCCGTTGTGATCACAACGCGACCGCTGCCGGACGACACGAAAAACCAACCCCTCCGACGCCATAAAACCTCCAGTTGGCTTGAAAGACTTTGGTATGCTTCTAAAACGCATGTTTTCGCCAAGGATATCAGGAAATAGTTCATTGGGCGCCAATTGGCATCACCTCTGCAATGCGCCATGCATAGCGCTTTCACGCAGAGGTATTGGGAAGGTGCAACTTCTAGAAAGGGCTTCCTCCGTGCAAGTAGATGTGCTTCTGCGATAGAAAGGTCCGGAAGTGTATTTTCATGAAGCTGAACGACATCTGGGTATCGCTGCACCCTCACTTCAGAAAGGGCCTGCGCTTAGGACAACCCCCCTCCCTCCCTCGAGGTCAAATAGACCCCCGTTATGATCATCACAACGATGGTGTGCCCAGGATGCAAGAGCCTACATGAAAATACGTGTCAATGGCCAGCTCACCCATCTACAGCTCGACACTGGAGCAGACATAACAATGATATCTCGCAAACATGGACCAAAATTGGATCCCCATCTCTTCGCCCAGGCATTTCAACACTAAAAACTACTATCTAAGGAGTTTTTGAAGCCTACTTCACAATTTTCGATCGACATCAGAGACCCGTCGGAAGAGGAAATTGCTACGTCACAGAAGCTACCGATCTCCTGGGACTCGAATGGTGTATCCAAATGCCAGATTATCGTCAGCTCAAAGAACAGTACAACTGTCGACAAGCGACTGCAGCACTCGATAACCATCGCAACGAACTTGTTACTCACCTGAGAACACAGTTCCCTAATGTCTTCGCCCCAGGTCTTGGACGCTGTACCAAAACGAAAGCTAAGCTATTCCTGAAACCAGAGGCTCAACCAGTGTACCGTCACAAGCGACCTGTACCATTCGCCTCTCAACCAGCCGTCAATGCCGAAATCGATCGCCTAATCCAAGAAGGTGTACTCACAGCCGTGGACCACTCAAATTGGGCAGCACCAATAGTGGTGGTGAAGAAAAGCAATGGCAGTATCCGATTATGTGCGGATTTCTCCACCGGTTTGAATGACGCCTTATCACTTCATCAACACCCTTCACCAACCGCGCAAGTCTTTACCAAACTCAGCGGTGGACAAATTTTTTCACAGATTAATTTGGCAGATGCATATCTACAAATCAAAATGGTTCAAAGGAACTACTCACGATCAACACACATCGTGGTCTTTTCCGCTATAATCGCCTACCGTTTGGAGTGAAATCAGCTCCAGGTATATTCCAACAGATTATCGATTCCATGATAGCAGGATCGCACGGTGTCACAGCTCATTTGGACGACATAATGCCCGCTGAAAGCACTACTATGGAGCATCGTCGAAAACCTGGAAGCACTTCTCCAACGAATAGAGCTATACGGATTCCGAGTACGAGAAGAAAAATGCCATTTCATGATGTCAGAGATCAAGTATCTTGGAAACATCATCGATGCCAATGGTCGACGCCCAGATCCCGAGAAGATTCGAGATCTGGGCGTCGACCAGATCCTGAATCTTTTCGGGATCTGGGCGGCTACCACAGAAATGCCAGAGCCGAAGGATATCGCACAAACTTCGTTCGTTTCTCGGAATGCTGAACTACTACGGAACATTCATTCCTGAAATATGCCAACTTCGCGCTCCCCTCGACGCCCTTCTGAAGAAGAACGCTCAGTTCAAATGGACAAACGAATGTCAGAACGCTTTTGAGAAAGCCAAAGAAATTCTGGTCTCACCACTCCTGCTCACACATTATGACCCACAATTGGATCTCATTGTTGCAGCAGACGCTTCTGACTATGGCATTGGAGCCGTAATCCTGCACCGCTTCGCAGATGGATCAGAGAAAGCAATCAGCCACGCCAGTAGAACTCTCACAGAAGCAGAGAAGAAATATGGTCAAATCGAGAAGGAAGGACTTGCATTAGTCTATGCAGTTCGCAAATTTCATCGATATCTACTGGGACGCCAGTTCACTCTCCTCACAGACCATAAACCGCTTGTCACTATATTTGGAAGCAAGAAAGGCTTGCCAGCATACACAGCAAATCGACTACTGCGCTGGTCGCTAATACATCGTGGTTATGACTTCAAGATTGAGTACAGGAAAACTACGGATTTTGGACAAGCCGATGCATTGTCACGACTGATTGCCGACCAAAAGGAGCAAACCGAAGATATCATCATTGCAAACGCCTCAAATGATGCTGAATTCGAATGCAAGGCTGTGAAAGCACAGATTCCCATGGACATGAATCAGATCGCAGAAGAAAGTCTCACAGACAATACGCTGAAGAGCGTGATCCAGTACGTTCGTGAAGACAAATGGCCAAAGAAACCTACGCCGGAGATCAGATCTTACTTCAGTCTCCGCCAGTCTCTCTCGCTCCAAGACGACTGCCTTTTCTTTGGACCAAGAATTGTAATTCCGGCGAAGTTCAAGGACCGTGTTCTGAAACTTCTACACGAAGGACATCCTGGAATGTCAAGAATGAAGGGTCTAGCTCGTAAGTCTACTGAACAAATATTACAGAAGACATAGAAGAATCTGTTCCAAGTTGCAGTAGCTGCCAAGAAGCGGCCAAAGCACCAGTCAAGACACAGCTATTCTCCTGGCCATACGAACAGAAACCATGGTCACGTATCCATGATTTCGCAGGACCAATCAATGGAAAGATGTTCCTCATTATAGTGGATGCATACTCAAAATGGCCAGAAGTCATGGAAATGTCTTCAACCACAAGCAAGGCTACAATACGGCAGCTCAACAAAGTATGCGCACAATTCAGATATTCCTAAAACCCTAGCTTCAAACGATGGAAGTCAATTCACTTCATTGGAATTCGAGAACTTCTGCAAAACGAATGGGATCGTCCATATACGCAGTCCACCGTACCATCCACAATCGAATGGACAAGTCGAAAGATTCGTCGACACTTTCAAACGTGGACTGGAAAAGCTGAAGGAATCCGAAGCAACAACGGAGGCCGTACAGAAATTCTTGCTATCCTACCGCAGCACACCGTGCTCATCTTCACCCGAAGGACGATCACCGGCAGAGAACTTCCTAGGACATCGTCTCCGAACGCCTCTCACTCTTCTGACGACACCTAGAAGCGTACCGACGGCGCGGAACGAAGACAAAAATCTGTTCCACACGCCATGAAGTCGTTCAAGCCTCAAGATCCCGTCTGGGTGAAAGCATTTCAAAGAGGCAGAAAGAAATGGATACCAGGAAAGATCCTCAACTGCCGCGAAAATGCAGTGTACGACATCAGTAGAATGTCGACATGCCGAATCAACTACGTCCACGCATGGCCGCCATACCAGAGCAGACATTACTGGAAAGCCACGACTTATCACCTGAGGCGGCACAACGTGCGAATCGTCGTCGCAAAATCGGTGACTTTGGCAACACCCAATGCATCAATCGATTGTTCGGAATCAGAATCTTCATCACGGGTCCAAACCACATCGTTCAAAAGACGTCCACACGTAATCGCCGACCGCCGAGCCGATTCTGAGTCAAGCGGCATTTGAAGATTTAAAGTAGACAAATAGAACATACCTTTTATTAAGAAGAAAGTTGTCCATTGTTGTTCATTATCCACTCACACATAGCATCTTTGTTGGGATGTGTTCCGGTTGACAGCTTAATGCTAATGAGGTCATTGGTCATTGTCCTAAGTGGTAATAGGAGAGGTTGTTTACACCGCAGTGTTATGCAGTGATAGGTCTTCTTGGGTCTATAAAAGACCCTCTGTGCGGTGTGTTGTCAATTGTCGTCTCGTGCTCTAGTAAAGCACTTCGCCCAAAATCGTAACAAACCTCATGCTGACTAACAAGATATCAAAACCGACAACAGTTTTTCTCTGACCGGAAGTTTCTGGAATCCTAGCTTCCCGTACACTGGTGATCCTATCCCCCTCTGTATGAACAGTTTCTGGCCTCCCTAGCCCAGAGTGGACGGGTCCTGCCCACAGCCAGAAACCACTTTTCCAAAAAGTGGAAATTTTTTCCAGAAGGGCGCGGAGAGCGGAAAATTTGAAACGATGGGAAATGAGCAGGTGCATAGGATTGGTAACAATCCCACGGGCGGAACGTACTGTGAATGGGCTGCGCAAGCTTGAAAAATTTCAAAACTTTGCAATTTGGTTCCAGAAGAGCCCGAACAGCGGAAAAACAGTATACGATAAGAAGTGTGTAGGTGGGCAAGATAAGTCAGGCATACCTGCGGCGGATGGAGCTCAAATCAAAAGTTTGTGCTCTGGTTCCAAGTGAGCCCGGAGAGCGGGAACATTAGGAATAAAGAGGAAATGAGGCATACTTGCAATGGGTGTTGCTTGAATCCTGCTCAACAATTCCTTTACTATGCCGAACAGTTTTGTATGGCGGAAATGTTTATTTTACCTGATCGTTTCGTTATCAAAGGCCTGGAAGCATATCAAAGCTCATGGATTAAGAATAGTATCTATATTGTTCAACCTAGACCCATTCTTAACAAGCAACTCAGACCAAAGGGTTATTAACTAAGGGAAAACTCCAGCATCAGGTTACCTCGTCTATCCCACCTTCACCAACGATCTGCGATGATTTTAGCGATGCAATAAGAATGTGAGATTGACTGAGCACTGTCATAGTGTGTAAGAGGCAAACATGCAGTGCTTTACCTTCTCACTGCTGAAGCTCACATAGTGGAATATATGGCAAGAAATCAGCCGTTATTGTGATGCACTCATTCTGCTTATTCATACATGGAATTACGGTGCTTAATTCAGATTGCCTCGACTGATGCCTTTTGGATGCACTCAATTTTGGCTGCTGGCTCATTTATGAAGTGCCTAAGTACCAAAAAACTTATATACAGGGGTAACTTGCTTCTAAGAATATAACATTCATTCTTGTCGTTGTCATTCTTGGCGTATCGGGGAACACCAGGTTACCTGCGCTCTGCCAAGGGCCATAAACGCAGAGTATAATCGTAGTGTCTCCATTAGCGCGAGCGCCAAAAATGAACGTCATGTTCCAATGTTAGCAATAACGAAGCTCTTCGAGCAGTTCCGAAAATGCTTGACGAGCACGCAGGAAATATGGTATGATTTGGATTGAGCATAAACACAAGTAATGGTGTTCATCAGTGAGTGTCTATGCTGCAATATATCACTTCAAACTCACGATTTTTCAGAACAAAAATACGACATTTCAAACCAAATTCATGATTTTTCGAATGAAATTCGCGACTTTTCAGAACAGATGCGAGACCTAGTTATCATGCCTTAGCAAACAGCACTGCAAGCCCCACCCCTTGTCATGCCCACATTTCGGCGAGGTCGCGATTTCACAAATTTTATTTTATAACTTCTGCTTTTGTGACTTTTTTGCACTTTTGTTATTTCGCACATACACACTAGCTGAAAAGGACTGTACATCGGCACATGGGCAACTCCACCCATTCTTCAAAGGATTTCATTTTTCAACGGGTGACTTTCGTTTCCTGCCTGTTTTGTTTTCGTTCCGAGTGACGATGAACCCTCTCACCTAGAAGGTGAGGTTCTAACCTGCTGATTCGAAGCATTTTTTTAGAAGTGGTCGGGGCATTTACGAAGCAGGCGGAGCTTCTCATGTCCAAAAATGTGGAAATTTTGAAGAAACATCAAAATTCAGCTAAAAGTTGAGCGTGGTCACAAGGGCGGAGCCTAAATTGCCAGTGCAAAAATGTGCGTCTACGAGTACCTTCGTCGTGTGGAGAGTGGGGGTGAAAACAGCGCGACGCTGAAAAATGTTATAAAAAGTCCAAATTTGCTACAACTCCTTTGAGAAATGAGCGGAGTTGCCCATGAGCCGATTTACTGTCCTTTTCAGCCAGTGTGTATAGATAACAAAAGTGCAAGGAAGCCGCAAAAGCAGAAGTTATAAAGTTTGCAAAATCACGACCACGCTGGAATGTGGGTGTGGCTATAGGGGCAGACTCGCACTGTGTCTAGTAAAGCATGGGTGACTTACTTCGGTATCTGTTGAGGATACTCGTGAATTTGGTCTGAAAAATCGTGAATTCAAAGTGATATATTGCAGTGTAGACACTCTAAACCATATTTCCTGCACGCCGTCAAGCATTTTCGGAACTGCTTGAAGAGCTTCGTTATTGCTAACATTGGTATAGAACGCAGACATGTCCGAAGAAACAACGCAATCGTGCTCAAGTCTGCAGGAACGTGAGCGATGAACGAATTTGCGTGTGTTGGTATAGAAAAAGAGCTTCAAGAACACCATTGTTTGCGCAATGTCGGCACACTCCAAAGTGGTCAACCGGTACGGAGCATGGTCAAAACTGCCATGCAGATTGGCACCGGACACGGGGTGAGGAGATTAGCCACTCAGATAGGTAATCTTAACGGTCACACAGCCTGGCATCAATGGGACCGTTTCACCGCAGTCATACAACAGTGCCTCCGAAGAGCAGATTTGGCCAACGATGTTCTTCTGGTAAACACACCAAGGGACAATATCAAACACCAGTTGGTCAGAAATCGGCTCGATGATTAAATGTGCACATAAAGAACTGCGTAATCTACCCTGATGGGAAAGTTGGTGACTGTGCACAAAGGACTGTCGTTTAGCGACTCCAATATTTAACATGTGAAGCTTTATATGTTTGCGAAACTGGGAAGCAATTAGGTCTACGCATGAAAGAACATCTAGCAAGCAAACGGAGTGAAAAATTAGTTGCCCTGCCTAATAGGCAGAGAATGGAAAATCATAGCGGCTGTGACTTCAGCGTTCAATGTACAACACTGGCCTACAAAAACACCTTTGAAGCTTGAAACAGCCTTGAGGCGTTCTAGATTAAAGGAATCGCCTACGGAAATCATGTGATTCTCTTTCCGAAAATCAGTACATTGGGCTCTGTTCTACACGAGAATAGCAGAAAAAAGAAAAAGAAGTGGTTGGTCGCATAGAAAATTCCAAAAAAATCGAATTTCATATCCTCCGTTCAAATTCCCGCTGTAAAACTCTCACCATTTCTCGCTGCCTCTAAGTGTTGTCTGGTGTGTCGTCAAAAGAAAATCTCGGCATCCATTTCTACAGTACGGTAACTTCAGTAGGCGAACAACTGAACACCGTACCCCCAAAGGAGCCGTAAATAAATCTGGATGCACACCAAACACAGTATCTCACGACAACAGCGTCGAAATTGCCTGGGTAACATACTATGTGTTGCGATGCGAAGGAGAGCGAATAGAACGATTGCATGGAGTAGTTTTCATAGAATTTCAGGCCCGTTGGGTGCTTCAGTACATCAAATTCGGCTTAGCAAATCGTTGACAGCCGCTCCGAGAAAATTTTGATATGCCCCTGCTTCTGTCATGTATTGAAGTAGTCGTGAGAATTGCTACAGCTTGAAATAATTTGCTCTCATATTTCCTGTGCGGGCCCCGTAATTTTTTGACCTTGATCTTTGACCCGCGATAATTAATCACAGGCGTATACTCGCTCACAGTTCCTTGGAGCAAGTAAAGGAGGCTCTATTTCAGACGTTTTCGGCCGTTTCGTGCCCTTTTTTGCTTTACTGTCGTACTATTCAGTGCCTGGAACAAATTATCGTGCTCACTGCTTTGCAAGATTTTACGACTTCTAAATGCCGTGAATAATGAAACTGATACGCGTGCTTAAGGTTAGAGGCTGGGCATTTGGATTCTTCCGGGTGGCGTTTTCGTGAGCTCGCTAAACCGGTGAGGAGGTGGTTTCTTTCTTTATTCTGTTGAAGGAGAGTATCCGAGCCTTGTCGATCACGTATCATCACTCCTCCCCTCGCCACCCCTTAATATATACCTAGCACAATTTACTTTGCAAAAGTACGGGTACTTAAACACCGCTGATAGACAATGGTCAGAGCAGATCATTTGAGTACTTGCTTGTAGATTCAGTTAATTGAAACTTTCACGGTGTTGTTAAAGATTGACATTAGAATTATTGTACAAAGCATGACGAGTTCTCTATGCACACTCGCGGGACATACTACCTCATCCATAAATATAATCTCCGCTTAAGTTTGTCTTTGGTGTAGTTCGTGTCTGGGCAGTTGATTAGGGCGGTCGTCAACGGGCCGCAGCGCGTGCCAGGAACTATTTGCTTTTTCCAGGCTAAATTTAGTCATTTTTCCACCTTGTGAAGATAAGGAGCTGCTAATCTGGGAAAAAAGTAGCCAAAACAGTGAAAAGTTGGAAAAAATGACTAAATTAGCCTGGAAAAAGCAAATAGTTCCTGGCACGCGCTGCGGCCCGTTGACGGGACCGGTCGTCCTATCGAACTGCCGTGTGTGGTGTGTCCGGTGTGATGTACGCGTGAGGTGGGTGTGTGTGGTAGTGGTGTGTGCTTGAATAGCATCAGCATCAGCGATGATCAGTCACTGTTCACAGCTACACTAAGCTAGAGTGCACACATCGATCAGCATACAAGTCGTACACACGCACACATCACCACCGCACGCTACAGCATCGACTACTACACTAGTCAGCACACATACCACACACACCACACAACAACACAACACACCCAAACACCACACCACACCAATAAGTAGATCGATAGCTGTGATTTATAAGTCAGCCTTCGTCATCCGGGCAAGTTTGATAAGGGCGGTCGTCAACCGGGCCGCATGCGGTCGTGCCAGGCAACTATTTGCTTTCTCCCAAGGCGCTAGTCAGTCATTTTTTCCAACTTTTTCACTGTTTTGGCTACTTTTTCCAAGATTAGCAGCTCCTTATCTTCACAAGGTGGAAAAATGACTAAATTAGCCTGGAAAAAGCAAATAGTTCCTGGCACGCGCTGCGGCCCGTTGACGACCGCCCTAATCAACTGCCCGGATGACGAGGTTATGTGTGGGTGATTGCATGTGTGTGTTTGACCGCAAATTCATAATTCATATTCCTTTGAATCAGCTGTAGAACGTTCAAATTGTTATTTGATAGGGGGGGGGGTGACGCGAACAGGATTTTAAAGAAGGAACGTCACCAAATTCATAACGCGTGTTTCACCAGTGGTGGGACCTTGCCTCCAAGATATGATGCAGTGTATGGGACACGAACATCATTTACGGGTGGCAGACGCGTCAAGGGTCGTTACGATCTGATAAGCGGATTTGAGAGTCAAACGTCCCTTAACTCATAGCGCTCTTCACAGTGTCCGCAGAAAGTTGGTCCCAATAAGTGATATAAATGATGTGACGGGATTGTTACTGATAGTGAGAGGGAGGGATAGCAACTGAAGGGGCGTTGCTCCGTAAATCTTCTTCAAGACTGTACCTCTTTCACAGTACCAAATCATAGAGGTTTCGTGATATGGGCAACGGTGAAGGAGGCATGAGATCATATCAGTTGACAAGAATAGACAGGAGCTTAAGAGCTTTTTCTTCCACCCCATCTTTTAGCATTATACTTTTAGGTTTTAGGTATTGCAAGCTAAGTGTAAGGTAAACTTATTGCTTTCCTGCACGTCGAACGGGTAGGGAGGAGGAAGGTGGGCGTTTGTTCACATTCGAGGTCTACACCACAATCAAGAAAAGAATCAAGCAAAAGATGTGAAAGGAAAAGAATTCGGCATTAACGGTGATTTGCCGTAGTAAATTACGTCGCATTTCTTTAGGCGCGCAGTAACGTGCACCAGCCAAAGTGGTATTCTGATAAATCAAGTAACTATATGCAATTAATCCATTATTTAATCAATTCTATGTATTATTGGTGGAGTAAAGTAAATTGAGTTCTTGATTCTTTCTCGTTATTCTGTGTAGTGAGTCTAGCAGTGAGAGGTCAGCAGTCAACGTAACCAATAAGTGGCACTATCTGCTGACAAGTATGCGGAGGTGCGAAAAAGTAATTGTAGGGTCATCGCCAACTAAATTCACAGACCTCCAGACTTGCCGTCCCTTGATTACTGACCTACTTCTCATGCCATAACCCTTGACCACGTTCTGTAGACCCTTGAACGCGCTTCATCTACCTTTGACGACTTTTTTTTGCCCTAGGCGACTCTTCGCATGATTTGCTTACCGAAATGACATTCCAGCGCGGAACTTCAAAGATTGTGTGGCTACCATTACAGACGCGCAATTCTTTTATCTCACTGGATAGAAAGCAACCATTGGCCACCAGAACTAGGTTCATCCCTTGACAGCCAATAAATGCGGGGGGGGGGGTCGGGGAGACACTCACTTTTGATGGGGATAGAACTACCAGGCAATCTTCGCGACGTGATGCTTGATCCATCGCGCTCTGAGAGCTTCATCCTCCCTCCATTCCCTGGACACACAACCGGAAAATGTGAGTAGTGTCCAAATTGATTTGGAAAGAACCCAATTTGGCTTTGAAAGGGTGCGACTTGTTTTGAAGAGCATCCGAGGTTTGAAAAGTGTCAGTCGTGAAAAAAGAATGTGGCGGTATTTTCCTTGAAAGGAGGGAGGAGCACTTCCGCAAAGTGCTGTTAACATACTGGATAATGACGCAAGAGACATGGTATGCAAAGAAATGATACCAGGTTCACTTTGAGACGAAGTAGCAAGGAGCTTCTTGGACGCGGTAATAAACGTTTGATAGTAGACGCTCAGTGCCTGTAGAATTCATCAAGCAATTAGGTCTGTTGGGTACCCCGGAAGTCCAAGCGTGTGAGCTGTGAAATGAGCTCTTGGGTTACTCCAGTGCGAACTTCCAATAATGCGATAGGATACGGCGTGTCCTGGAGCAGGCAGCGCTGATTCCACTCAATCAGCGGCAGTACACTTCATAAAAAGAACAAATGTGTGAACATTCTTTGGTTACTTGCGGGGCTCAAATTTAGCTTTGAGCTCGAATTTCTGATTATCTTGTGAGGAGAGAAGTGTATTGAAACCTTTCCGGGGTTTCTGGAAGGGAATTAGGGTCTCTTATTGAGGGACCTTCCTATTGCAGCTGGAAAAACTTTCGAAGCAAAACTCGCGACGTGACAAGTTCCGCAATATTGGAAGCGCTGACTAACTTTTCTCTCAAAGGCCTCATGCAATCGTCTCCCATTCAAAACCTCAACGACCTAAAAAATGCATCTGTGAATTATGGACGCGCCAATCGCGCGTCTTCCATTCAGAACTGCAGACCTATGGAATATGGACCTAATGGGAACCGAAGACCCCTCTGAGCCAGCTGATGTTTTCCTTGTCGTATTTAAAGGAATGTGATCCCTTGCTATGTTGCAGTCTCATTCGTGAATTAATTTGTCATAAATTTCCAGCTCGACGGAGATACCGTGCTACACGGCGGAGCAGAAAAGCAGGGACAGTGTTTCACTACTGTTGCCACTGCTCTATCCATTATTGGCTCCTGCACATATGAACCTCTCTTCCTGGGCAGGCCACATACGACCCCTCGTCGCGGATGCCACGACACAGGGTCGGATCCCGCGACGTGGTGGATATGTGTGTTAGTATCAGTGGTCGTATGAAACCTGGTTAGTCGCTCTGTTTTGTTTTCAGATACTGCAGATACTACGCTTCAGAAGAAACAGAGTTGCTGTTGCTATGCGAGTCTATAAGAAATTTCCCATATCGTCAACAAAGTCCACGCCCCATGAATAAGTTCTTTCGTTCATAGGCGATCTAAACTTTCCAGCCAATCTGAGACTACTCTGGCTTAACAAGGAAAATGCCCTGACTATAATAATTCAGCCTAGTTGTAATGAAGCTGGAATCATTTCGTCAACTTTCATACCGTTGGTATATCGACATTTATATCGATATGTCAGCAACTAAAGGTAATTTGTGCCCTTCTTTGATAAATTCCTTCAGAGTCGCTTATTCTCAAAAAATACTGGGTCGAGATGAGTTATCAGCCGAAACCTTTACAGATTGGAAGCGTGAAGAAAGCTGTCCAACTTTTCGTGGTTCTTCCATTCTTTGTTGTGCATGTTCTCCTCGGCGGTCTTTGACCAGAAATTATTCATTCAAAAGAGAGTAGTTTACTTAGAAAACCAATATATGAAATAGACAGCCGAAGGATTTCAATTTTGGACAGTTTCTTCTCCACGGGTAATGTCGGCAGCAAGGAGCGAAGTTGTGCAAAAGCCATATTGAATGACTCCACTCGTATCCTGTAAAATAGTGAGAGTAACCACATCCAAAGTTAATTTAATGTGAGTACAGCGGTTGAATAAGAAATGGCCCCGATCGCTGATCTATTTTAGTAGATCGAAGCAAACGATAGTAGCTCTAGCTATAGCTGGTGAACGATTCGCCGATACCCAGATATCCGATTCTTCCTGTGGGGACAGATTTCTACTTCTTCGCCCTGTGTGACAGATTTCTTTGCCCTGTGTGACAGCGAGCACGCGTCGCGTGCCCGCTGTCACACGGGCACGCCATCGCGTGGTGAGCACCTTTAGCTGAAGCGGTGTACTGTAAGATACTGTTGGATAGTGTAGAGTACGATGGGATCAGCGAGCATCTCCTAAGTTCTGCTTGCGGCATGACCTCACTCAATCGCTGCGCTAACCTCTAGGCAGTTTCAGGGGCGTAGGACTTTCCTAAAAGGTTCACATTTGCCACCTTCTTCGCCTTCCTGTACACTCTGTGGAGTCGCCTCACTTACTTGCTTGCTGACTCCTGACATCTCGTCGACAAACACAGCTGAGCCAAGAATAGTATGGAAAAGCTTCAAAACGAAAATGATAATAAACGTAAGAAATGTTAACAAAACGAATCTTTGTTTAATTTTAAACATAGAGAACACACTAAACCTCAAAATAGAACTGGAATACACACACAACATGAAATTTAGCGATTCGAATGGGTGAGAAGTGAATGTAATGTGTATGCGTGTAAAATATTTGTTTTAGTTGACGTAGAATTCCAAAGACTCTTAAGTTCAAAATTTTACAAACATTTGTGCGTCAAGTGTATTGCATCAGGAACTCTCTCTAATTGCTGCTCGCTGCAGGGAGGTTAATTTGTTTATTATGACCGTTAGTACATTAGTCGTTCTTGATCTCTTTTATGAATCTCACGCCTTCCCTAGTCAGTACCTAAGTTGGCTGACTAGCAGAAATCTCCATCACTCCTTTTTTACGTATCTCGCTTGAGTAAAGCACGAATGAGGAACATCACCAAGACCGCATTTACCGACTTTTCTCCATTCCCACTGACTCCTTACTTTTTCTTGATGTTTTCGCGCAGCGCGCTACTTTTCCTTTGTATACGTGTCCCTATCCGTCTGATGTCTGTCCAAGCAAACATCATTCTTCATAACCTTATCGGATCTTCAAGCGCTTCATACTACTATCATCTAATCAGGGAGGGGCCCCATGTCGAAGCTGTTATTGTTAACAAACCCGCCAGCAGATATTTTTTTTCTAACGCTGATCACGAATCTGCTTCCAAAATGTGCCGAGCGTTTTTCTGAATGGTGTTATGAGAACTTCGTCTCTCTCATTGTCCAGATTTCGTCGCATGAGAGCGCGCTTATGCTTAAGTGTTAGTAAACCCAGCCATGATGTCATGGAGCAATAGTAGCGTGTTTGCTTCATGGGCAGCAGGCAATGAGGTCGGTTGATATGCAGCTTTGCCTTTTTAAAGACATTGCAAGGAAAGTTTAAGTTTTGCAAAAATATCAGCGTTTGCCTACACATGCCTGCAAACAATTTGTGAGCAGTGCTCAACACCTTTGGACCGCTTGCCGGCCTGAAAAAACTAGAGCGTCCGTACTCTCTACGCACTTTACATACGTGTTCTGCGCAAAACGAGTACCGTATTTGTTTTTGGGAGCTCAGTACCTTTACAAGCAAGTCACTAGCCAACTCCGAATCCTTAATCCCTCCAAATTGCATCAGTGTATTGCGGTGATTTCATTCAGGCGTGCCTTTCAAATTTTGTTGTGCTTTAGTTGACTCAACTTTTGTACTCCTAAGTTTATTAATATTTACTCTTGTGCTATTAGGTTTCGTGGAATGTTTTGATCTAATAGCCAAGTTTAGAAAAGGGCAGGAATCGGCGAACAACTAATTCGGTGAGGCGACTCCCCAGGCGAGTCTGCCAAAGGGCGTGATAGGTGAGAAGTGAGAATTTTTCAAGAGCACCACGCATCATAGTTTCTATGCAAGTATGAAGCCAAATTTAAGGTCACATTTATTTATCCTATTTTGAATAAATACATGAAATTCGTTGCACGAAACTCAAAATAAACGAATGAAGTACGCTAGTGGAACCGTTCCAGGAAATATGTATATGTCTCTATCGGTTGGACATAAGCTACTTTCGTTTTTTTCCAACCGGATCTTCCTCCCAAAGATGAGAATGTTTTTGCACAGGCAAGCTTCTTTGACTATCGTTGATACGAAACTTCATGTAGTTTAGAATATCAACCGCTTTGGTGAGAGAGAATTTTTGTGGATTTTTTAGTCGTTGAAGTTGAAAGCGAAGTCGGCGAAAATTAGCACCTTCGACAACTGCCTCTATTTACGTATAGTCGAAGTGCTAAAATCGCTTAAGCTGCTCCATACATTTGGAAAAGGTCGAGCTAGAAGTTCCAGCAAGGGAATCTCACTAGGACGCTTTGGAACGAATTTCAAGAATTTTGAAGTTACCAACCTTCACCTCGCCGATATTGGGCAGCTCACGTCTGTTCCACCTGAATTTTTATGCATAATTGAATGTTGTCGCTGAGATATGTTTTACATGTTCCTGAGTTAGCAAAGTTTTTGTCTCCTAATAACACTGCTATAGAATCTGTTCCAGAGTGAGTCTGACTTTGTGTTAAGTTCAGTTATCATTACGGAACGCGAAGTCGTTGAGAACTAGCGTTCCCGTTCTCCATGAATTTTATGCTAATATTTGAAAGTTGCGCTAATGTGTTCTATATGTTCTTGATGAGCAATTTCGGTGCCTCTATAACACTGCGTTGCAGTTATTTTGAAAATCCGTTTGATGCCTTGTTTTTCAGGTGGATAATATGGAATGTCAGGTCGATAAGCATCAGCACTTCAGACATCTCCTCCTTTTCGCATTCAACAGAGGTATCAGTACCATTCTTGAAGCGTCTGAACCAATTTTGGGCTGTTTTGAGAGAGAGGGCATCTTCTCCGTACACTTCGCGAATTTCCCGAGCAGCATCAGCAGCTCTGATACCTCTGTTGAATGCGAAAAGGAGGAGATGTCTGAAGTGCTGATGCTTATCGACCTGACATTCCATATTATCCACCTGAAAAAAGGTTCATCAAATGGATTTTCAAAAAACTGCCAAAACGCAGTGTTATGAGCACGAAATTGGCTATCAGAACATATAGAACACATTAGCGAAACATTCAAATGTTAGCATAAAATTCGTGGAGAACGGGAACGCTAGTTCTCAACGACTTCGCGTTCCGTAATGATAACCTGAACTTAACAGAAAGCAAACACCTCTGGAGAACAGATTTCTATAGCAGTGTTATAGAGCACGAAATTTGCTATCAGAACATGCAAAACATATCAGCGAAACATTCAAATATTAGCATAAAATTCAGGTGGAACAGACGTGAGCTGCCCATATCGGCGAGGTGAAGGTTGGTAACTTCAAAATTCTTGAAATTCGTTCCAAAGCGTCCTAGTGAGATTCCCTTGCTGGAACTTCTAGCTCGGCCTTTTCCAAATGTATGGCAGCAGCTTAAGCGATTTTAGCACTTCGAGTAGACGTAAATAGAGGCAGTTGTCGAAGGTGCTAATTTTCGCCGACTTCGCTTTCAACTTCAACGACTAAAAATCCACAAAAATTATTCCCTCAACCAAAGCCGTTTTGATATTCTAAACTACGTGGAAGTTTCCTAATCAGATGATATCAAGCTTGCTAGCAAAACATTTCATCTTTGGAACGAAATTTCCGGTTGAAAAAAAACGAAAGTACTTATGTGCCAACCCAATAGTTTTACTGCTCAGTATCTACTCACCCTTCTGCAAGCTGTGGAAGGGTGTGGGAGTTGAGGATAAGAGGGTAGAAGCGGTGGAGGAGCTGCGGAAGAATCTGTGATTCCTTGAGGAGGAATGGGTGAAAGAGATGGAGGAGCTGAGAAGGGGTTTAGGAATTGTCGAGAAGGAATGGGTGTTTTGATTGCATGCATAGACCCGTAGTAGACATCGCCGATAGGTTGATAACCAGTGAGTGTTCCTGAGGACGTGCTTGACATAGGATAGATGACAAGAAATAAACAGGTGAGAGTGCTTGGACAGAATTGGTGTGAAGATCAACCATCGGCGGCGGTACCATGTAGGAACCATCCGTGTTGACTGATTGGGCCGGCAATAGAGCAGTAGAAAGGTGTGGGGATTGGTTGAAAGAAAACCTGTAAGGAGCGCGTTCATGAATAAGACTTTACATTATATCTGAATTAGTAACTTGAGCATGCTCAAGCAACGACAAACACTAACTCGGTGAGTTGATGTTGTTTCTATTCAGCTACATAAATATCTTTTCAGTAGACCTTCAAATTGGGTGTGAGCTCAGCAAGGTCTACAGAGAGAGAGAGAGGATGAGAAATAGAGTGTGAATGGTCATTCTCGCACATTCAATCGAAGGGCGTTGGAAAAACTTTCGCCTACTTGGAATGGAAGAACGTTGAGTACCTGGAAAAGATGGAGTATTTAAGCGGGGGTCCTGAACTAAACCCCTCAATTACTCGGTTCGGGCGGAGCTCAACAGGGTGGTCTACAGTGGCGGAGAAATCAACGATCTCGCTCAACTCCGGTACCCACTCACTTTCGCGCGGCCGAATCTCTCGATGGCGCTCCTCCAGAAGGCTGTGGCGGAGTATCATTATAGTATTTAATGTGCTCTTTAATATGGTAGTAAAAATGTTAGATAAAATTTAATAAAATAATAAAATGAGATAAATAAAGCTAAAATAAATAATAATATAGGATATGTTATCTGTTATTATTATTTATTGTTTATATTTATATATTTTATATTATATATTTATATTTAGTATATATAAGATAAATATATATAATAGATTTATTTATTGTATATTATATATAATAAATTAACATAAATGAATAAAATATATATAAATATATATATTTTTATATATATTTATATTTAAAATATATATATTTTATATATATACATATATATACCATTTTCACTTTGAATTCACACCTTTTCACTCATTAGGCCACGCAATTCGTCAACCAGAGCACGCCAGACACAACTGCGGGCCCCGCCCCCTCGGTCACGCCCACTTGCTTTTTGCGGAATTTTGATTTATTTTTAAAATTTTCGCATTTTTGGACTGCTACGTGAAGCCCCGCCCACTGTGAGAGCCTCCGCCCACTTCGAAGAAACTTTTTAAAAATGCTGTAAATCATCAGTAAAGAGTCTTGGCTTTCATGCTAGGGTCTCGTTCGTCACTCGGAACAAGAAAATCAGGCAAAGTTTGTTCCGAATGATCAGCAATACCCTAGCATGCCAGCCGAGACTCTATACTGCCGATTTGCACCATTTTTGAAAAGTGGGCGGGCTTCTCAAAGTGGGCGGAGCCTCTCACAGTGGGCGGGGCTTCACGTAGCAGTCCAAAAATGCAAAAATTTGAGAAAAATATCAAAATTCCGCAAAAAAAGTGGGCGTGGCCGAGGGGGCGGGGCCCGCAGTAGTGTCTGGCGTGATTTAGGTTGGTGAATTGCGCGGCCTTACAGCACATTATCATACACCGCTCTAGCTAGAATTTGCCACCCATGAATTTTTGCTTAATACGATTCCCTTCTCCCGAAAAGGGTCCCCTCTGTCCGCTGCGGTAACAGACAAACGATTCTGTAGCAGGTAGTCGCTTATCTGCTACCAGATAAACGACTAACTGCTGGGAGTATAAAGGCATAAAGTGCATAAAAGCATGCATCATCATGCTGCATAAAAGCACTAGCATTGAATTATTTATCTGCTATTAGATGAAAAATTCAGTGCTCTTTATGTGGCATGAAGCTCCCAGCAGTAGGAAGATGAGAACACTGGGAAAACAAGGAAGATCTGCGAAAATAGACGACCGAAAAAAGACGAAAGGGGAATTAAGGATAATTGTGAAGAACACGAAAACAAGAACATTTCAAGGCAAAAACTACTGCGTAATAGATAGTCGGTTATATACTAAATTGCTGCGTTTGTAGTATCTATAGTTCGACTCAATTTCTTTACCATCTGTGTAAAAAAAACATGGTAACCATTAGTGGCAATAAAGGATCTGTTGGCATTTTTGAAGCAAATGTTAAGAAGTTCTTGCATTTTCTTTATAATAAGGTCATGTTCTAAATTTGTGAACATGTCCGTGAAATCCGCAGTGTAAATTTTGAGATTGTCGAATGGGATGTTGTGTAGTTCTTGACTTATATTAATATTGATTTTGTTGTGACAAGTTTGGAATGAAGCGAAAAATCCGCATCTCCTGCTCGGAACCATTCTCAGTTTGTTTGAAAAGTTTAGTAAGCGTCTAGAACACATCTTTTCGAGGAATCATTGGGAAATACTCCGCTCGGCGACGATTGACATCTCCTCTGTGTTGCGCCATGCATCCGACTCCTACGCGGAGGTGTTGAAAAGGCCCCGAGGCGTTTCATGTGAGGCTTCTCCCGTGCAAACAGATGTGCTTCCACTGTTCAGAAAGGTCCAAGCGTATACTGTATACTGTTGTTTACTACTAAGACTCAAGGGAGAATGAGTTTTTAATCAGCAATGAATGTACAAAAAATAGTAACACAAAACGCTGAGAACTTTCCGGACAACCTAATAATTTCCCAAAGAAGAAAAAAAACAAGAAGGGTCTTCAAGAACACCATAAACAAAATCGCTCCCTGACAGTCACACCGTCCTGCGGTCTCTGTGCAACCCCTGGCTCAGAAATCACTTTTTCGCATCTGCCAGTAGTAGATGTCAAGAGGAGAATACGAAAACAACAAAAACACCAGCGGGAAACTCGTAGCAAAGAAAACTTCCAGAAACTCGGCGTGCGAATTCAGGGTTGCACATCTTTTAGTGCGTCCAGCTTTTGCACCAAGAAAATTGCAACTCAACTCGTGATTTTTACGCGTTTTACCTTGCGAGATGGGTTGCAGTTGACTGTATGTGCTCCTAATGAATAAAATGTAATAAAGGAGAGCAGAAACATATGGGCGCGGGCGCGGTCGGCAAGGAGAACATGCAATGCCGATCACTGCTCGCCCAGCAAAGAGCAACTGAGCGGTTCCCCGTCATGGGGCATCTAGCGAGTGGGCAGTCCAAGTGAAGGGTGTTAGAACTAGAAATTCAGGAGGCTGTAGCACGCTCCTCACTCGCTGTATTGTCTCGAGGTGGGACAGTCTCCTAGCTTGGGTACTTGCTTGAGAAAGGATGACCTGCACTTCTCTCCTCACTTTCCAAAAGAGGCTTCACTTTCTCAACTCGATGATCACTGGATGAGAAGTGGGTCCTCTACGATAACCCTGTGAGGAAGCGGCAGTGGGTCGACAAAGGAGAACAGCCAGAAGCCACCCCAAAGGCCGACCTTCACCCCAAAAAGGTTCTCCTGTCCTGTTGGTGGTCCAGAAGAGGCATGGAGTACTGGGAGCTGCTGGAGAAGGGACAGACGATTGACGCTTCCACATACGTGACCTGCGGAAATTGAAAGATCACGTCGACCGTACTCGTGGAAGGAATGCGGAAATCTACTTCCACCATGAAGAAGATGGAATCGACAAGCTGCCTGAGCGCTGGCGTCGAGTAGTGAATGGTGATGGTGCATACCTCTAATCTCCAGGCTGGTTCGTTTTTGAGATATTTACAAAAAAGTCGTGTATAAGAACTTATGCAACAACCTAATATTAGCGAGTCGCAAGTAGAGTTGCGATCCACATCTTTACTTGTCCAGGTGCCACATCAAGGGTATCTGCACACACACACACACACACACACACACACACACACACACACACACACGACCACATTACACACACATATATACAATTCCTTACACTCACATATACTTTAACAGCACCCTTGTGGGGTAATTATCCCAGTGTAAACCGTTAGTTACTCCACCACTGGTGTTTCAGTGAACTTTCCTGTTATCTGCAAAGATTGATTTGAATCGGGTAAAGATTCAGTTTGTCGTCATCCACGTAGGCAGTCCTGAAGTGGAATGCCGCGTGTTCATTCATTACTCGCACTTCTTCCTCCAAAGTACACATTTAACCCAATTAGTGGACAAGTTATGGCTATGTCTTGGAAATCCCTATCTTTATTTGTAAAAAACTCGGTAAAAAAGCGGAATTACGGTTGAAAGTTCTTTTTGGTGGTATCACAAACTCGTAACAAAGATGGGAAATATCTTCTGGGATCGAGGGGTCAATGTTATGTAACCACTTTCGTGGATGTTTCATGTGCTCTGTTTTCTCCTCCCAATCACATGAAGTTCTTACTCCTCCTGGTATTTCATGTACTGCGCACCTCCTCCTTGCCTGGGACAACGCCTGGCTTCATGTATTGTAAGCCGCGTCGCGGCCGCCTGCTGTCCGAGAATGTTCGTATCACCGTTAAGTGCTTCTGCTGAAACGGACCGCACGAGCCTTTTGTAGTACTGGTGGCCTCAAAACTTCATAATTGTGCGTCGTACAGTTTTCAAGGGGAAGTACTGGAGGAAGAAATGCTCGCCATTTACAAAATCCCAGTCAAAACGTTATTCTCAAATCTGAGTTGTTAAACTAGTTCTAGCTGACTGCATAGCCTTTGGGAAGAAAAATCACCGTTCTCTTGTGGCATGCAGATTGCGATACTTCGGAGTTGCTCGTCTTCGCTTACGACGTTCGGCTTTCGATAGTTTGCGGTGGTCCTTCTGCGCTCTGCTCGCACTGGACACCGTGCAAGAAATTGCGGCTTGCCGAAATGAAGACCTCTCCATAGTCTCTAAAACGTCTTGTGGAGTGTTGATCATTGTTGAAGACATTCTTAACTCAAAACTGCAAAATCTTGCGGGCAACTAAGCTATCGCCTCGTCTAACGTGATGTGATTCAGACGGTTAAAGACAAGTGGCACAATAAAGCCCCAAGACGTGTGGTACGTTTAGCAAACCAGAATTCAGCTCCCCCAAGCAGGCGCTGCCTAGCGCTTCTTACGAGGAAGCTGCCCTTATAGCGCAGTATCAAGCTGCAACATGCCGACTCGGAATCGCACTCCCCCCCCCCCGCCCACAAATGTCCAACCGATGCTGATGCTGGTATCGCTTCATTTGCGAAGTACAATATGAAGCGAAGGGATTGATATGAAGCAGCTGCGGTGTTGCATGGACGTACATGCATGCAGCCGTATCTACCGTAGCAGTTACTAGCACGATGATAACGGGGAAATCATCCGAAAATGCTTTATGGGTCGCGTAAAAGAAGACTTCTTCTTGCAGGTTTCTGACCGTCTCACTTCGCTTTTCGCCATTTTATAGCAGCCCTGCTGCATAACGCAAAATGCAAAGCATGAACCGATCATTACCATCATCATTACGATAAGCGTGGGACCATTTAGGATCTTTCATAAGAATGAGCATGTATTTGTCAGCCGTATATTCGACCAGAAACCGTTCATACGAATTACTAAAAGTTCCCAAAAAATAGAACAATCTCCAACAGATCAGCCCTAAAAAAGGATATGGTACCTGCAAAAGCCAGCGTTTTCATAGTTCAATTCAATTCCGGTGCGACAATGTAAAAAACATTCCGTTCCAACAGCTAAACCACATAATTATGCAATTTAACCAATTTAGTGTACGGTATTAGTACTGCGGTGCGGCTACACACGCCGCAATTTCACAGCACGCCTAATCGAACTGTTTTCTATTCTCCTACTCTCCCATAGTCTCTACTCCCCGCCGCTGCAAACGCTAGTGAAACGCTGGAAACGCTAGATCGATATCTATCCTTTCCTTGCCACTGCCGCTGCCAAACGCTGGAAACGCTAGCGTACGATGCCGCAAAGGAAAGCAACAAATAGTTATATACAATAAATAAAACAAAACAAAACTTTTTTGAAGGGGGGGGGTGTCAAGGTGTAGCTTACTCTCCGTTTCGCACGTGCCCTTAGACGGAGAGTAAACGAAAGAATATTCTCCCCTTTTGCTCGTCAGTAAGGGAAGGGGAGAATAAAGAGTTAAAGTTAGCTATTAATAGAACTATAAAATGCAAAAATGGTAAATGTGTTAATGAAAAGAACCAAAGTGACAACAGCAAAGTATGAACGGAGTCTATGAGGGAGCGCTCAATCGGGTGAATTGCAAATAACGACTACGATCCACTTTCAGGTCCTGAAGATGACGATTCGCTACGAACGTTGAACACTATGCCATAAACAGCAAATTTCAACCACAAAATAGTTTGAAAAGTATAAAAAACTTCCAGTCTTGTGGTTCAGTGCCGACATCCTCTGACCGGCTCATCCGATTACGTGTGAGTACCGACAAGCTGTGCCAGAAATGCTTGTGACTGACGAGCGAGGTCGCCCAAATCATGGAGCGCTTTTTCAGAAACAGTTTTTTGCATGTTGAAGGGTCCATAAGTGGAGCATACAGACAACCTTCATTTTAGCTACGCATTTCTGCTAAAAGCAAGGAGGGATAGGAAAAGATTGCTAAGAAAGAGCAATTACACTATATTGGGCTCTGATGTGATTGCATCGCTGACTAAGCTGTGACTGTTGGGTGATTATGGGTCGAAAACAAGACAGAATAAGATCAGGAGGTAAGCATATCACTTCGTATGCAGTGAAGGAGGACCAAAGTTTTTTTTCCGCAGTTTTTGCATTTGCTGTGAACGGATAATTTTGGAACCCGCGCCACAGACGCTGGCGCCAAAACATCCCAGATCACCGAAATTGATGAAAACCTGTACACGAATCCTGATCACGAATTTATCCTTGTCGCCGGCGCTAATGTAGGACACCATGATCATCTGAGCTCTGGTATGGCTGAGCCTGACCTGAAGGGAATCACTCCTTCTGCCAGGTTCAGCCTTAGCAGAACGCTAAATGGCGCTGGTGTCGAGAAATTAAGGCCATGTTCTTGATCAGGGCATCAAACAGCCCTATTACGCAAGTTTTCATCGATTTTGGGATGAAAGGTGTAGCGCGAAATTGGTGCCTAGGGGCGCTCAATGGCATCAGCGTTAAAAATAAATGATGTATCTGTGATCCCCCACAAATCCTATCCGCAGCCTCATCGTGGCGTGGGGTGAACGGTTTTGGACTGTTCCAAAAACGTACCAATGCGGAGGGTGCCACGTCAGAGCCTGGCGAGCTACGCGTGGTTAAATTTCTTCTCGCCGAAAACAGTAACAGTTATGGGCCTCATTCCCCTGAACCTGAGGGAACCACCGACAGGGCGACGTCGGCTGGGACCGCTCGGGCGAGGCTGCTAAAATCACAGGGCCAACGGAGATTTAAGTCGCCCAGGACTAGGATGACGATCTGTACTTTCAACGCACGGACGCTTGCATCGGAAGCTCACATCGAGGATCTGATGTTGCAAGCCAGGAAGATCAAGTACGACGTCATCGGACTGACCGAGACGAGGAGGCATCGCCCGCTACACGCCGTATACGAGACTGGAGAAGAACTGTTCCTCGGAACATGCGACAGCAGAGGCGTTGGCGGTGTGGGCGTCCTCGTCAACACGCACTTGGCCATGAACATCGATTCGTACGAAAGTCTGACGACCCGAATCGGACGTTTGCGATTGAGAAGATGTGGTTCAACTCCAGCTTTGACAATCTTCGTCGCCTACGCACCAACATCAAGCTACGACGAGGATGAGCTCGAAGCGTTCTATATGGAATTGGAGAAGTTCTACAAGGAAGATCATACCTTCTTCAAGGTCATCGTCGGTGATTTCAACGCTAAGATCGGACCAAGAAGAACGGCTGAAGAACTTCACATCGGAACTCACGGAACGGAGTGGAATGAGCAGGGTGAAAGGCTGTCTGAGTTTATCATGTCGACCCATACCATCCATGGTAACTCGCAGTTCCAGAAGCCCTACTCTCTACGCTGGACATGGGAGTCTCCTGGTGGACAATTCCATAACGAGATCGACCACATCATCTGCAATCGAAGGTTTTGCCTGACCGATGTCGCTGTTGTCCCTAAGTTCTACACGGGATCCGACCATCGTCTCCTTCGCGCGCAAGATTCCGCTTTTCGATGCGAGGAGAGAGAGCCGCAAAGTTCAAGAAGCGACCACCATCAACTGGGATCACTTCACTTCTCTCGCTGGGCTCTGGGAGGATTCTTTCATTGACAACATCGACGAGGAATACGAAAGGCTTGTTGCACATCTTCACTGATTGCGCCAAGAGTCAGAAGGTACGCGGCAGATTACCAAGAGGGCATCTAGTCTCTGAAACCTCTCGCGAGCTGGTTCGCCACAAGTGGGAGGCCGCCGCGACTGCCGCAGGCAATTTACCAGCTGACGTCTGAGCTTGCGAAGCTATGCAGAGAAGCGATAAAGGAAGACCTCAAGGAGAGAAGAGCAGCAGTACTGGTGGAAGCCGCAGAGGCTGGGAAGAGCGTACACGCCAACGACAGAGCCAGCGACCTCTCGCCAAGCCTGTAGGAGGACTTAAGATGAACCCGCCCTCCGGACGTCCGGATGAACAATCATGCGCGGCATCCAGGGAAGGGCAGAAGTGGAGGAAGGTCATCGGCCACGGGTGGGGGTGGGCGGTGCGGTTTTTTTTTTTTTTTTCTTATTTATTACTCTATTCTCATCTTTTTTCATCTTCTCTATTCTTTTCTAATCTCTAATTTTATGTCGCTTTTGGTTTTAGTTTCATTTTATTTTTATTATTGTTTCTTTCCTTATTTTCTCTTTCTTTCCATTTGAATTTTCTTCGATTCCATCTTCTTTCTATTTTTCTGTCTGATATTTATATTCTTTTATTTTTGTTCTATTTATCTTTTGTTCTCTTTTGTTATTCACTAGATTAGATCTCTTGCTAATCATTTTTTTTTTTTCTATAGATATTCGTTTCTTTCTTTTCTCTATTTCTTCTTCTATTTTCTACTTCTGGTTTCTGCGACTCTTCTACTTGTCCGCTATCTCTTGTCGTGATATTGCTATATGTGTAATCTCTCATACTTTTTTCTTTTTCTATATCTCTATCTAAGTATCCTTGTTCTTGTATTTTTTATCAAGTAATTTGTGTGTATTATCTTGTACTGTTTTACATTGTTGTCTTATTTACGCGCATATGTTTCTGCCTTCTGTCTTTATTCTATCAAAACTTTCACACAAATCATTTCCTGTGTAACAGATTTTGTCATTATATCATTTAGACGATATGTGTATCCTATGTTCTCATTGCGAGTTCAATTCAGTGGTTTTCTGACAGATGTATTCTATTTTTTTTTCATTGTTATTTTATTTTTATTATATTATTTTTTTTTTGTGTATTTAATTTTTTTTGTTTTTATTTTTGTTATTTTTTCGTATCTGTTTATTCAATTCATTATACTAGGCGTAACGGAAGCTCTATTGAAATGATCGCGAGAGTACAAGAATGCCGTTGGTGTCTCAAACGTTATCCGACTTGAAGAAAGCCTTCGACTCCGTTGAGACAGAAGCGGTTATCGAAGCCGTGGGCAACCTACAAGGAGATCATCATTGATGTGAAGAGAGGGGTCCGACAGGGCTGCCAACCATCTCTGGCCTCAAGCGCTTCAAGCGGGCCATCGCTTTGGCTGGACGACATGGCATCGTTTTGATAACGCCAAACATCGAGCAAGCGGAACGAATGCTGGCTGAATTCGACTGCGCGTGTGGAAGAATCGGTCTACGGCTGAACCTAACGAAGACGATGTTCATGAGAAACGGATTGGTATCTGATGCCCCATACACGACCGCTAACTCAACGGAACGACCATTCTCTGAATAAGCTATGTGTACGCTGAGTGTGAGTCGAATCACCAAATGTGATGAACGACTTAGCACCAAGAGCTGAGCAGGAGGAAGCGAGCGGCTTGGGGAGCCTTCAAGAACATCGAGGGAGTAGCGAAGAAGACGAAGAACACCAAGCTCCGTGCCCACCTCTTCGATTCCGCGGTCCTTCCTGCCTTGACGTATGCCTCAGAGACTTGGACTCTACGAAAGCAGGATGAGCATGCGGTTGGCGTTATTCAACGCGCCATCGAAAGGGCGATGCTCGGAGTTTCCCGCTACACGCAAGTGAGAGAGGGAATCCGGAGCTCCGCACTCCGCCAACGATCGAAGATCAGAGACGCCGCCGCATTTGCCAAGGTTTCGAAGATCAGGTGGGCCGGACACGTCATGCGTTTCGAGGACGACCGCTGGACCAGAGCGATCACCGACTGGATTCCACGGGATGTCAAGCGAACGCCTGGACGCGATGGTCAGACTTCTTCGTGAAAGCTCTGAACGAATGGTATGAAGTTCATCGTGTCCCTCGAGCTGAGAGAGTTCATTGGGCAACTCTTGCACGTTGCAGGGACGAATGGAGACGTTACTGGCGCCCGCTCGAGGAACTCGATGATCAACGGGAGCACAGGTGATACAGGTGATATCTGTGATTAGGGTGTCAATTAACATCCGCATACAAGTTTTCATCGATTTTGATAAATAAAACATGGTGGTGTCATGTTGGCGCCTATTGGCGTCATATGGCGCCGACGCCAAAAATGAATGTCATATTCGGGATCAGACTCCAAATTACCCCTATAAGCAGAGTTTCAGCAAAAAACATTTTTGCGTCTCTGGGGTAGGAATTGTTCAAAAGTGCCAGTTCAAAAGTTTTTTTTGCATTCTTTAGGGTACATTTTTCATTTTTTGCACTTTTGGTTTGCAATTCCTCAATCTTCTTGTGTCCCGTAATAGGCATAGCCCGTATGTGCCATTCCAAGGCACATTTTATGTTATAATTCTCCACGAATCTACTAGTCAAGTATTACGCTCTCAATTTTGAGGAAACTCTTCATGGAACTTGATTTACAGGAAACAACGTTTACGAGTATGATGCTAATTGTGGAGCCACCTATCGCCAGTTTGGTGCAATGGCTTTCTCATTGGAATCGTTGTGGACTCGCCTTCATAGACGCTGGCGCTGAAACGAGTGTTAGAATCGTGATCAGGGTCAGTGATTATCCTAATATAAGCAGTCGGCTCGCCGGCGCGCCTCCTTTTGTGTACGCGATGGGCGTATTTATCTCACTTCAACAGTTGAGCTCTTGCACATCTCTGCTCGCATGTTGACGGTGTTTAGAGTGCACAGAAACTGTTTTAGATTTCTTTGCCTGGTTCCGCCCACCTCGGAGCAGGCTCCGCCCACAACAGGTGTGTCCCACATTTCTCAATCGGCTAGCTCTCTGACTCTGGCTCACTTTTTTTCTGATATCTGGAGTGATCTGATGCCGTTTTACAGATTTTTTTGTCTCGCTCTGTCCACCTCAGAGTAGGCTCCGCCCGCAACATGTGTGCCCCACATTTCTCAATCGGCCAGCCCTCGCTGACCTTAATCCTCTTTTTCCGGTCTCTGGAGTGTTCTGGAACCGAGCTACAAACTTTTGAAATGAGTATCCTGCGATTGAGGGCAAGCTCCGCCCACTGTGGGCGGGTCTCAACACACTTCAGGCGTGCCCAACACTCGCCATATATTGCCGCCCATCGCAAGTACGCCCCACATATTTCAGGTGTGTCTCTCCCAGTTAGTGTGGCAACCCCTTAGCTAACATTATTCCACTTTTCCCCATCTCTGGGCTGCTCCAGAAGCGAATTATGAATTTTTCCCGCTGTACTGCCAACTTTCGGCTCATGCCCCGCCCACCGTGGGCATCGCATCGGTCATGTGTGCTCCTTATTTATTTATTTTATTTATTTATGCGTACAATAACAGTACAACGGTCCGTGCGGGAGATAAGTAACAGAACTCAGTGATTCTAGAGTCAAAAAGGAAATGACAGGAAACAAAAAATTTAAGGGAACAACAAAAAAGAGTTAAAAAAAGTAACAAAGTAAAAAGGAAACAGAAAAGAAATAAAAATAGACACACGAAAAAGGAAAGCGCGAGGAGGAACTACCATGTGACCAAAAACATTCATGCCTTGGAAATCTATGTAAGAGGATGCACTAGAAGTAGAGGAGACCCAAAAAGACGAAACTCAGACAGAAGGGCTACAGCGCCTTATGATATGTAACTCCTCGAAATGAAGAGTGGCATGTGTGTGGGCATATGAAGCTAGAAAGAAGAAACAACAAGAACAGAGCTGTCCCGGGGCGGTTTCGAAGTAACAGCATGACTTTGGATTAAGCCGTTATCCAAGAGGTAGGGTTTCTAGTGAGCACTGACGCTAGCGCCTACACCAGCCGGCCATGGTGTCCTTACGCCACATCCGGGGTCATGGGATTTTGCCGGAACTTCGAGAACACGGATATGCCGGCTGCCCACGTGGAACCGACAAAACAGGCAAAAGCGCGAATGTGCTGTCAATCATTCCCTACCACAGCCTTAGTAAGTAACCCATGAGTCGATGCTATGACGAGTTCGCCCGCATTTGATGTTTCTGGACAACCTGTGTAGATCTGATTTCGGCTTCTTTCCCATGATGCCACTCTTAACCAGGAGGAACCGAAAAAAGGAGTATCTTCACAAGCATTCGAAGTGTAAACGCGTTTACTGTAGGGCTTCCAATACATTGATCTTATTCAGCTCTCTTTTGAAATGGAGGAGTCTTTACAAAAGGAAAGAGAGGGAGGCAGGTTTGAGAGCCAACGAGTAGTCCGCAAAATGAAGCTGTTATGTCGCAGCTGCCTGTGGAACTTTCCCATTTTGTGCCCAAACGCCAAAAGACATCCTCGACGACCACTGGAGGGACGGAAAGTCCAAAACTTCGAAGGACCAAGACGCGTCTCGCCTCTGAGGATCTTAAAAGCAAAAACTAAGTCTGAAGATATTCTTCTATAGAAAAGACTTTTCAAATTGAGTTCATGAAGTCTCGCACTATAGGAAGGAATGGTTCTAGGGTAGCTTGCACTGGGAAAAGCCTTATAATACAGAATTCTGGTGAACGTTTTCTGCACTTTCTCAAGTTTTTGATATCTTTGACCAGCACAGGGCTCCAGATGGGACTACAATACTCTACAATAGGAAGGATATAAGACTTGTAGAGTCTTATCCATAGCTTAACGTCAGAGCAATGGATATTCCTGAAAAGGTGGTAAACCAAACTCAGGGCTCTGTTGCTAACTTCCTCGACATGTGTGGTCCAGCTTAAATTTTTGGAAAGCCTGACTCCCAAATCCTTAATTTCATCACTGTGCCTAATGCGTGTCTTATCCGGGAAACAGATTTCAAGAGGAGAGGATCCAAGTGAAAATGCTACAGTTTTACTTGGGTTTATTGCTAGGTCCCAGTTGTGGGCCCACGCGAGCATCTTGTCAACAGAGCTATTCATCGCTCGCTGGACAACTAGCCTATCTTCTTCACTATAAATTCCCGCAACTTTGATATCGTCCGCGAAACCGGCAACCATTAGTCTGCTATCTGTAATGAGGGATCCGAGCAGGTCATGAGTGTATATGAGGAAGAGGAGAGGTGAAAGAATTCCCCCTGGGGGACGCCAGACGGGCATTCTCTAGAGGTTGATAAGTAGTCGCCCACGCGAACATTCATCCTCCAGCCGGTTAAATATGATTTGAACCAATAGTACGCGTGTTTCTGACTCCAATGCTCTCAAGCTTGGCTAGCAGCTTATAATGATTGACTTTATCGAAAGCCTTGCTCAGGTCAAAATATACAATGTCGACATTTTTGCCTTGATTTAACGCTTCAATCCAGGTGTGTGAACACTCAAGTAACTGGGTGCAAGTAGATGCTCCGGGGATGAAGCCGTGCTGCTCCACAGGGACGAGGTGCAGCTTGGTAACCCACTTCAACAGTTCGTCCTTTACAGGTCTTTCAATAGCTTTCAGTGAGCTGGTAAGCCACTGGGCACGCCATTGCGTTGTGATCATTTCCTGAAAAATACGACCCCCCCTAATTCCATCTTCAAGTACGACCCCCCTCCCCATGTTACCTCTTCCCTAGATTTTTCCAACCTCCTACCACTTTGTCTATTTTTCCCCAAAAAATTTCTGG
>MU912845.1:10368-37731 GCA_036418165.1 Cooperia oncophora
AAGTTCAGAAGTTCGCGTGGGGTTCGAGGAAGAAGTGCTGTGCTGTTGTTCTACTATGTTGAAAAAAAATTTCTGCAGCACTCCGTTCTAAATTTTAAACCAGAATTTCCTATACTAAACGACCTCCAATCTGCAAGGTATCACCATCAATAATTAGGACATGTTCCCACTTTCGCATAGCTTTTCGACTGAACTCTTCTAGAAATGCGACAATTAAAGAAAAGAAGAGGTAGACCTTATTTTCAAGTATACGTTAATTCTCAGAATTCTCGCTCTCTAAAGGACGCAGTAAGGACCAAATCAGGTGGTAATTAGAGGCTGCTAGGTCCGGTAAACAAGCTGGGGACTGTTACCTCTTCTGATTGAAATCCATGAACTTTTGGTGATGTCTCATCGCCGCATGCGATGTTAGGATTGCCAAAGAGTAGAAAGAAATTGTGTTTCTGAATGAAATCAAGCGTGATGTCATCCACACTTTGAACTGAATCAACGGACACTGTGGATGGCAAACAGTTTCCTTCATAAGGACAATGCAGGTGTCAGCTCCCTTGACTACGATGACGTGGGCCCTATAGGAACTCATAATATCGGATACTTTGATCTGCAGAAATCAAAGAGTTTTCTACGGAACTTCTGAGCCCTGGAATTTCCATGTAGCCATAACATACCCGTCTGCGAGAACCTCACAGAACACTCCCCACTAATCTAACGTTGAATAAATCGAAATGTATTTTGATGTTCGCGGGTACAACTAGTTTATAGAGTCGCAGGACCTTTTTTCCAGGCTGATGTCAGGCGGCGTAAAGTAATGCAAGTTTTGCACCACCTGGACTCTTGCGCCCGTTTTTGGAAAGAAAAAACGTGAAACAAAGCGAAGCCACATATCTTTAGAAAGCGTATCTTCTGCGCTATCTTACGCTGCAGATGCTGACGTTTCTGGAGGAAAATGTGAAGTTTTCCAGCTTATGGTCAGAAGGAAGGACGTCGAAACAACAATTACGACAACACCTCTTCTTCGAATTCCTACTCCGCCTAATCATAAGTTCAGCGCAGAAGCCTTCGAATATAAATGAAATATGGGGCAACGAACTGTTAATTAGTGCATCTATCTATCTCTCCTGTCTGTTTACCGTTGACTTCGAAATTTTCCTCACGACGACTTTGAGCTACAACGTGAAAAACAGAAGTCGCAGAAATCCAGGTAGCAGAAATCCTCCTTCCATAGGCGAAAGCTTCAATGGAAGAAGTTCCATGTATGGTGCCGGTGCCTGGTGCCGCACGAACTGAGAGGACACGATCAGAGTCGGCGTCAGTTCGTAATGAGCGGCCATGAGCTGCAACCTATTATGAGCCAAATAAATGACCCAGCAACCTAATGTAACGTGAGATGAAATGGTTTCTATGTATCAACCAGTTACCATTGTCTCAGTGGTTGGGTTGAAAAAGCCTTGCAACATTTTTTGAAAGCGGAGTTATACCAAAAAATCGAATACGCATATCCGAGTGATCCCAAAACTTGATTTATTCTCCAGAGCTTCTTGAAGCCGAATGAGGTGATTACGCCATCAGCGTGCACTCAGGGAGTAGGCGAGATGCATTGGAACTTCAACGTCTGTAAACTGCATTGGTCAGAAAGGCAGGATTCCTCTATCACCACGACATCGTGCCACCTGTGGCACAACGCTGCAGGTGCTGCAAAACCCCGCTGACTTCCACTTCTCCGAGGCCTCAACAGCTAAGACAGCTACATCAACCTAGCCCCTGGGGAAACGACCTTACCAAATGTATATCATCACAGCCTTTCGCTCTAGGAAAAGGTCCTTCAGAATCTATTCGGGAGAGAAGCGCAGATTGCGGTGATTTGATAACCGGAGAGAATTGCCCATATTGAGATATACCCTTTTTTAGTAATAGGTTGAAAGCCTGCGTTTTTTCCTCATCATCAACAGCATAATAGTAGTAATAGTAGCTCAAGCGTCAAGCATGACCTCGTGGAAATGAGTCACCCTTTCCACCCTCACTCCAAACTACCAACTGTGTATAGCGCAACTGTGTTTCGTGCTGAGATTGGAGCCCCTTACATCCCATATTTCCTGTGTTCCACATGTCCCCACCTCCGCAAGCAACTTTTTTAAAGAGTAAGTGGAACTCGCAAATCTGTTAGCATTAACTGCTGACCTTTACGCCCTATGGTCAGACGTCGATAATACCGAAATCAACTGGAGGGCGATCATGGAATGAAGGATAATATTTCCGCTGTTGATCAGTCCTTTGTGGGATGCGGCACGCATTCTACTTCCATTCAGAATCGTAGTGGCTTATTGAATGCGATGTGGCCTATACAATGACTTGCGGGGGCCAGCCGATGTACAAGTCAGTGTTTTATCCTCCCAGACGAATCTGGTACCAATTTACCGTCCCCGGAGGATAGAAGGCTTGGTTGGCCCGGGCGGAAGGCGATCAAGCATTTGATCTTCAGGTTGAGCGTAGTGAGCGTGCCATTTGCCACTAGACTACCTCCACCGCGATGACTATAATCATTGCATATGACTTATTCCTCTTGATCTGATGCAGCCAGAAACATCAAGATGGGTTCAATCCAAGAAGTACACAGGAAAAAGCATGCTGTTTAGAGGTTGCCGCTTTGATCAGTTCGATCAGTAGCCTAGTAAAACGACAATTGGGCAAACTATGCGATCAAGCCTGATGGGCGAATGTATGTTTCTCATCTCAGCAGCAAAGCAAGCCCCGAGACGCAAAAACTTTCCGTTGGGGGTAGCTTGTTGAAGTCTTAACAGTAAAACCGACTTAATCGACAGGACGACTAATCCTCGCAGTTCTAAAGAGTTGCTGAAGATCTCACACTTATATAATGTCGATGATTTAATGAACTAACCATTAAATGCCGAGAAAAAGAGCCGGAAGCGAACAACATCAAAGACATCCCGATTCCCCCGATTTCTTATCTACGATACCACATGTTCTGCTCGTTTGGTTACTCTCTGAAAGATAACGGCTGGTATGATAGCCATTCTCGAAATGCACCTCCAATACTCCCTCGTGACATGCAACATAATTTTCAGAGCTAGGTGGTGAACATGTCTACAGATTACTATTCAAGGTACGATGCATTTGCGATTAAAATTTGGTTATGAAATAATCCCAACTTTTGACTGTTGGGGTTGAAATCGGACATTACTTAGGACTCAATAGGTTTGAAACCCTACGCAATTGTATAGGTGCAGCTAACAAACTGGTGTTGTAACAATTTAAGGAACGAATCGCTGAAGCGAATGCTCGGGCAGTTTGTGGCGGAAGAAATCAATTATGAGTTGGAAATTATAGGATATGGGAAGAAATGTTTGAAGCAGAAGTTTAAGAAAGTAAGTTGTGAGTGAAAATTACAGCCCTTTTCGCTGGGGACGTTGAGATGTGCAGGGGTCTGGGTTTGGCGCAGTGCTAACCCGCTCTGCACCAAAGTTGAAGCGAGAACTTGGCAACAAAAATGAAAAACGGATTGACACCCTCTATATCCAGCCCACTGACACGCCACAGCATCCATAGCAAACAAGACTATATGTACTGTTACGATTTCCAGGCAATCGACATAGAAGAACTACAGGATGGCGATAATACTATTTACTCTGTCTACGTTCAGTTGCAACCTTCCGACGGGTTCTTCTCGGTGCGAATCTGCTCGTTATTTCGTCCTATTTGATTTCTACTACACTTACATTGCAGTGTTTTATTACATTCTTTTCCATAACCAACAATCCTTACTCGAAGGGGGAAATGGGTCAGAGTCGCCTTTTCAAAGTGGATGTAGCTTACAGTGAACGGTAGACTTTCTTCTGGTAAAGCGCGGAAATAGCTCACCTGATTGAAAATCTGACAGAATTAGCACAGTAGAATTTGCTACTCGACGCAAAATGCAATATTCCACTTCATCCCTTTCGCTTGAACTGATTTAATGATGAATTCGTCAAAGTATATAGTCTATTAAGAAAGCAATCGCTTGAGGATTGCACATTTTCGGACAACATATCCTGAGTGAGCACCACAAAATGCATGGCGACTCTTCTATTTGAGTCACTGATTTTTCTTCTTCTGTGCCGTTTGGCAAACGGGTAGTCTGTCGGATGTTTGGAGCAATGCAGTAAAGGCAGATGGTAAGTACAAAAAGTACAACATTGTATAGAGGGGGCCAATAAAAAAGTCACTTTTCTTCCTTGACTTTCGAGGCGCTATAAGTTACACTTTATTAAATTCTGATCGGACATTTTTACCACCATATTGAAGAGCATATTAAATACTATCATGACACTCCGCCACAGCCTTCTGGACGAGCGCCATCGAGAGATTCTGGCACGCGACCGCGATGTGGTGCCTGAGATCAGCGAGATAGTCGATTTCTCCGCCACCGTAGACCACCCTATTGAACTCCGCCCGAACCGGGTAATTGAGGGGATTCAGGTCAGGTGACCTACTTGGATATTCCATCTTCTTTAGGTACCCCTTCCATTCCAAGTAGGCGAGAGTTTTTCCAACGCCCTTCGATTCCATGTGGTGGCACCCAATGCTGTAGCAGTACAAAGTTTCCAAGAAGGTACGGGCGACGACATGTGGGGAGGATATTCTTCTCGAGTTGCTCGATGTAACCGCCAGCGCTCACCTTCAGTCCGTCCACGAAGAAAATATTGGTCTTTCCATTCCAGGTACGTCCGGTCCATACCATCAACCCGCGCCTTGGCGACTGTGGTGAAGATGATGTCCTAGACGTTGTCGGAGCTGCTCGATGTTGGAGGTCTTCCAGATCGAGAGTACTGGTCTCCAGGTAATGGGTGACTCCATACTAGAAGTTTCGCAGCTGTTTGGAGGTGACATGAATTCCAAAGGTCTTCTCCAGTCAGGCTGCGACTGGAGATGACTTCATATTTGGTGTACATGAAGGTGATGGGCGAGAGCCAGCTCCTGCTTATAGAGGAACATCTTGGGTATCTTCCGCCCTGGTACTCGTATCCACGTCTTCTCTCTGGGCAGCGAAAACTTTGCTGATATGTGACTTGATCGAGGTGACTTTTTTATTGCCCCCCTGTGCATGGTTAATCACTACAGCTATTAATCTCAACCATTGGAAATAAATAGTAGTTGAATAGAACTCAGGGGGCACTTATTGCGTTGTGAAATTTGGTCGAGTTCGTGCGACTCCCTCCCCTTTAGTTATCGGTACGATCTTCCATAATTTGGCCATTTGTTGTTTTCCACCTTTTCAATTGTGTTCTGATAGCATTATCGTTTTTCAAGCATTCTTCTGAAAAATACGTGGGAGAAAACCAATGCTAAGAGCTTCTCTTGTCTTCTTATCACCTTCCAGCGCGGAACAGCTCTAAAGAAAACTAAGAGTGGAACTCGAAACACTCCGTAAATTCACAGGGTAAGATCTGCGCCGCCTAGGGTATCGCGCTCCAGCAAACAAGTGTTTTCAAAGGGCGGGAGAAAAGTTCAAGTGGCAGCCGAGTGCTGCATCCATCCACCAGATGCTGCGAGCTTGAATTATTCTCCCGCCGCGCAAATTTTGATACGCGAGTCTGCGTCCTTGAACAGTTCTTATAAGGGAGTCATGACCTTCTCAGAAGTTGCTCCAAGCGCATTTGTATTTGCAAACTAGTTTTAGGCTGAAACAGCTTCTTTTGCAGAACCTGTAGATGACATTTGGTAAGAAAATGCAGCAACAAACAAGTTTTTCCATTTTGTGTTTTTGTCGAAGAGCCTCCTGCCAACATACACGCACAGACACACACAACTTTCAAAAAAACTTTAAGTGATGATGGAAAAGGCTATACTCGGTCAAAAGGTTGTCGTGAACGAATGCGTGCATCTTTGTGGCCGTCTGGAGACTGGACATTGCGTAAAGAATCACAGTGAGAGAACGCGTTTGGAATAGGTTGGTCATGGACAAAGAGGTGCGAGCGCATGTGAGCCAGGCTATACTGCAATGAGATTAGCAGTATCGAGAGCAAAAACATGTAAAACATCTCAAAACGATGCAAAAGTCGTGAGGAGTGGGGTCGAATTGCGAATAACAAGTTGGTGAGTGATCCAGTAGTAAGGAACAAGCAGAAAAGTCACTGGACGTGAATACCGTACTAGAGCAATCTCCGCTTTGAGGGTATAAGTGTATACGGCGGAGAGGATGTGCTTGGATGACTTTTTACCTGGTGTTAACATGTATTTAGTAGCTGAAAGCCCCTCTATCGTTCCATTCTCATGATCCGGAGTGGAAGAGCTAGTTGCGGAACGGCTGCAGAGGCTTATGCTTCACTGCGGAAGATAATGACGTTGGAGAGATGGACGATTCCACCGTGGGTTGATAAAGTCACGCCGCCCACGCCGCACGCCGGGCAGTGCGACAAATGGCGCGGCGATTTTGGTGTGGCTATGCCGTCTACAAGATTTGTAGTTTAAGCTAATGATTTCCTATAGTTTACAGCGTCACACATATTATCCGCAGTCTACCACATATCGCCTTCATCGTCAATACCAATCTTCTATGATAAATTCCCTGGGAATCTTCACTCATTCGCGCCCAGGGAAAACGGCTCGTTCGGACCGGAGCATTTGCGAGCTCTCAGCAAGTGTCCGCCACCAGTGGTGGACACGGTCCCTCGTGACCCCTTACTAAAAATTTTAGCACTGTTCAACTTTCTGCTCCCGAAATCTCCTTTTTTACTGAACCATCGAGTGCAGGGGTTATTCCTCAGGTCACAAAAATGACATTCGTCTGTCCTCCGGTGCCATTTGGCGCCAATGTGCGCTAATTTAGTGCTATAGTCTTTCCCTCGAAAACCCGTGTAAGCTTGCATATTGAGGTGATTTGACATATTGACGGCTCAGTAACCTCCTGGTGGCAAGGAGGTTTTGAGCCGAGCGGAAGTGGTACTCGTGTTCAAAAGGTCAAACCAACTCAGGAAACGACTGCTAAGCCAAGTCTGTCCACATAGAAAGAAAGTTGGTCGAAAGTTGGCTTGGTTCCGGATGTCTGAGGCAGTAAAGGTTGACAGTGCCTATAGTTTTTTCACCGGCGCTAGGATCCACCTGCACTCGCCGTCGCCTTTTTTCGCTAAAGTCGCAGCTGTTCTGCATTCGAGCTCAATAGGGGAAGCCCGATCACAAATAAGACATTGGTTTTTATCTTTGCAGAGCGCTACATGGCATGAGCGCCATGTAGCGCTCTGAAAAGGCTGTAGCTTGGAGGAGGAGTGATTCCCTCCTCCTAAGGCAAGCTCAGCCTCAGACAACCCTTGTGCCCTACGCTAACGTTCCTGCTAAAAATGAATGTCATATCAATAATAAGGACAGCGAATAACCCTAGTATCCAAGTTCCCATCAATTTGGGTGGAAGAGGTGATAGCACCAAATTGGCGCCCATTGGCGCCAGTTGGCGCTGGGACCTGTAGTGAACGTCATATTCGTGACCAGACCAACAAAAAGCCCTAGTATGTAACTTTTCCTGAAGTTTGGTGAAAAAAGGTAGTGGTGAGTTGGCGCGGCACCATTCTGGCGCCCCGGTTTTGATGAAAAAAGTGGTGGCGCCAAATTGGCGCCTAATGGTGCCAAATGGAGTCAAACACCGCCGGCGCCAGAAACGGACGTCACATTCGTGATCGGGGCACTGAGTAACCCCTACCGGCAATTTTTCAGCAGAAATTTTTCTAGAGGTTTTGGGCTCAGGTGCTGCTAGTTGAATCGTGCCTGGGACCCTTATATCTGAAGATCTCGTTGGTCCACTATTTGCATAAATTAACAAAGGTATGAAGACTTGTACCACTGGGAAAAGTTCCTCGAAGAACTCGAACTGTTTCTAAAAATTCCATCAAAAGCTCCGCCACATATGGTGGACATGTCCGAAGTGGACATTTCGGTGTCCAGCACCAGTGGCGGACATTGTCACGAATTTAATGGAATTCTTATGCAAGAAAGATTAGAAGTCATAGTTGTTTACTGCATGCCTACCACTTCGTAACCATTAAAACCTCATTGGACCGTGATGCAGTCCAAACAGCCCCTTACAGAAATGATGTGACCTAACTCTCCTGCAATATCATTTTTGTTAAACCCACAACAGAGGGGATATTCAAATCTCAATTTTCTTCATAGCTGATCCTTCTAATTTTTCCTTTTTCACGCACATTATTGCCTTCCTCCCGCTGAACATGTCCTGCACCATAATACCCATACTTAAACAAACAGTGGGGTGAAAAATGAAGTGAAAATACCTTGCTCTCACCGATCATTAATTTCCCCGTTACATCCCCTGTATCAGCGGTTAAAACCATCTTCCTAATGTTACTGTGACGGGCGCTATGAATCGGGCGACGCGTGAGTTCATTTTCCTTATCAGATTTTATCAGCACTTAGTACTTTCTGCCACCCAAGTACTTTCTGCCACCCACTATTCCTGTCCCACACCCTCTGTACTAGGCTGGAAAGAAAGTTCTGTCAGTGTTTCCTGAAAAGCTTGCAGCTGTCGATTCTTGATGCCTGAACATGACGCAGCATGCTATCTTGTAGAACTCTCGAGGCTTTCCTGCAAGAGGTATGTGAAGGCGCCTGCTCTTCCCTGGGTTTAATTACGATGTCAGTTTCACAGGAGTATCTTCGGGTCATCATCTTCTATCAGTGGCCCCGCGGCACTGGAGCAGCTGTCCGCAACATCAACACTGTTTTGCCGGAGAACACCACTCTCATCAGGAGTGTCCACCCTTTGGTCGGTCACTTTGCGTAAGGAGACACGACTTTCGGAGGCAAGCCACGATCGGGTCACCCACACGAAGTGGAAGACCCCGCCGTTCTCGGAGAGCTAAGAAGGATCCGAAGACTACCACAGGCAGTCTTGCTACAACACTGGATGTACCTAACTGGCAATCGTCGACCGCCTATAAGGTGGGTATCGAGAAGTGCCGGCTTGATGATCGATCATACCAGGACGGATGGCACGTTGTGCACACGGGTACCCCTTGGCCAGTCTCCCCTTGTCCGCCCTCATCAGAGGGACTTTTTGAGAGACGTTAGTGGAGATGAGAGATGGGTTCTTCATAATTTCAGTTCACACAGTACCGTGTGACTCTCTCATTCTGAAGACCCATATTAGCGGGTGAAACCGCACATGCCCTCCAAGAAGATTTGGGATGAGAGTGGAATGCTGCCCAACGAGCTGCCCTTTTGAGAGCACACGATTACCTCCACCATTTGTGCCGCCCAGCACCGGAAATCCTTCAAAATTGTTGAAGAAAAATGACCGAGACTAGCTTCAGGATCCCTCGTTCATGACGACGTCAGACCTCACACTGCTTGGGAGACTTACCAAAAAATTCAGAAGCAAGGCTGGAGAACCATAACCCGCCCACCTTATTCTGCTGACATGGGCTCCTACGTTTACTACCTGTTCCTCCCCCTTAAACTTTCCTAGCTAAGAACACTATCAGCAAGTTCGATGACACTAGCCGAGTGGTCGCCGACTTGTGGACTCGCATCCTCCACCCTTCTGGGAGAGGTGGATTGCCAGCCTGCTCATTGGGTGGAACCAGGATACGCCATCACATTGTGATGAATTTCTTCTGAATACGAACCCCTCCTCTGAAAAGGATCTCGATACTATCCCCTTGTCCGCTGCTAATCTGGCAGCAGCGGAAAACAACTACTGAGAAATGAAAATCTGCAAAAATAAACGCAAAAGTGATACGACGTTAGTCAAGGATAAATATGAGAAACACGATGGAAATGAGCCATAATAAATCATAAATAAATTAAGAAAAGTAATAAATTATAAATGAGCATCAAAAGACACAAGGAAAGAAAGAAAATGCGGGAAAATGCGAGTGACAGCACTTGAATATTTATTGTTCGCGGTCATTCAAAGGTGAGCGCGCTTCACGCAGTGGTATTGGAGCGAGCTATTTCACGACCCGGAGCCAGTTTCAAGCCAAACACTCGAAAAGTACCCCTCACTTGAACACTCCATAACTTCTTTGAGAGTAGAGCTTTTGGAGAGTAGAAAGCAGAACTGTGAGCACTAACTAGATTGGCACTAGTTACCTGAGTTTGAGCGTTTTAAAAAAAGTCCTCTTGAAAAATGTTCTCCGTTGTGATCCAGTCGTGATCATCGGGGATCATTTACAAGTCCTTACGCTTTGAACAGCCATAACAAGCTTCATACAGGGCCATTCGTAAAGAAAAACAGTGCCGCAATGGCGAAGCTTTCCGCTTCCCAGCAAAACTTTCCTTTTATCCCTAGGTCTGCTATTCGAAAAAAATCTCCCGTTGTGATCATATTATCATAACGCAACCCCTGCCGGACGACACGAAAAACCCACCCATCCGACGCCATACCACTTCCAGTTCGTTTGAAGGCTTTGGTATGCTTCTAAAACACATGTTTTCGCCAAGGATATCAGGAAATAGTTCATTGGGCGCCAACTGGCATCACCTCTGTACTTCGCCATGCATAGGGTTTTCACGCAGAGGTGTTGGGAAGGTGGAACTTCAGCTTCATATGTGCATGCACATGTGCTCCTGCGATCAGAAAGGTCCGGAGTGTACCTTCTCCTGTTTATTAATTGTCGAGTCGTAGGTTCTTTTGTTTGTTTTTTAATTCATGACGTCGTTGTGGGCGGCCATCGTATTTCCTGTCATCGCCCGTTCCCCACTTCTGCGCTGGCAGGTTGCTTCTGTCTTGTGTGTGTCTCTTCAGGGGTTCTTCACATGGATAAGTCTTTCATCATTGAAGCTGAACGACATCTGGGTATCGCTGCACCCTCACTTCAGAAAGGGCCCTGCGCTTACGACCCCCCCTCCCTCGAGGTCAAATACGACCCCCTCTCTCGAGGTCAAATACGACCTCCCCCTGTTGTGATCACCAAACGATGGCGTGCCCTGGGTGGAGCACTGTTGTGGCTAACAATGGATGGCTGTTATATTTTTGATTAATTTCTATTCTGTGTTGAGATAGAAAATGAGAGAGAAAAAATTGCAATGACAAACTTTTCTTTCCAGCCTCATATATTATATCTTGGGACTGACGTTCCACAGTTCTGGAACCGGCGCTGTGGATTGGCTGACCCTTCTTTTCTCATTTTCGCTGTAGCTCCTATCAGTTGTTATCACTTCCTGTCACCATCGACAATGTTTACGTCACCTCGTTATATCACTTATCTGTTTAACCCTCTATGGTCAAATCAGAGAAAGTTATGAATTCCCGGTCGAACACACACACATGCACTACACAAACACATACATGCACACATACACACACATGCACACATACACACACACATACAAAACAGCCAAACTCAAGGGATTGTATATATTAGGTTGGCAACTAAGCAATTGCGGATTTTTTTTAGAATATCAATGACAATTTTTTCATGGAACGAAATAATTTTATTCTGTAATGTATTGCCCATTTTATCAATGACCTTTTGCCATCTTTCAGGCAGCATCATAATCCCACGTTCATAAAACTTCTGGTTTTTATTAGCAAAAAACTGAATCAGGTGCGATTTGACATCATCATCATTATTGAAATTTTTACCATTCAAGGAGTTTTGTAAAGAGCGAAACAAAAAGTAATCTGATGGTGCAAGGTCAGGACTATATGGTGGATGTGGCAAAACATCCCAACCAAGCTCCAATAATTTTTGCCGAGTGGCCAAAGATGTGTGTGGCCTTGCATTATCATGATGGAATACCACACCTTTTCGATTTGTCAATTCGGGCCGCTTTTCTTCAACAGCATTGTTTAATTTCGTTAGTTGTTCAATGTAGACATCAGAATTGATCGTTCGAGTTGGGTAGTAGACAATTCCTTTGTAATCCCACCAAACTGATAGCAAAACCTTCTTTTGATAAATATCAGCTTTTGATGTTGTTTGAGCTGGTTCACTGGTTCTCGCTTGCTCCACGATCTTTTCCGCTTGATATTGTTGTAAACAACCCATTTTTCATCGCCAGTTATCAGTCGTTTTAAGAAATGGATCATTTTCGCTACGTTTCTTAAAGGCAGTTGGCACGATAAATCGCTATACAGGTGTAGGATTTGTACAACTGGCTTAACAGAATTCCGTGACCTCGGACAGGCGCTGCGTGAAGCCTTTTCCAAGGAGGGTACCTCTATAACGCCCTATTGAGCAACAACTTTACGTCCCAAACGCCTTCCTTGCCCGCCCACAAATGGACGACCGTTCCTGACGCTCGTATTCATTCATTTGCTAAGCAAATTATGAAGCGAAGGGATTGGTATGAAGCGGCCGTGATGCTGCATGCATATATGGTACACATATGCAGCCGTATCTTCGGTAGCGGTGATTGGCAAGATGCCTACGGGAAACTCGTCCGAAATCGATTTACAAGTCACTGAGAACGGAGGCTTTTTCTTCGCCGGATTTTGACCGTTTCACTCCGTTCTTTCGCCATTTCCCCACTATACAGCGCCCTACTAGCATTTTAGGCTAAGTAGGAAACCATCGTGCCAACTGCCTTTAAGCAAATCGCAGTTGTTAATGCGTTGCGTTAAATGCGTTTCTTTCAGTTCATGAGGAACCCATGTATCAAGTTTTTGAACATAGCCAAGCTGTTTTAAGTGATTTTCAATGCATGTATGTGATACATGGAGCTTCTCTGCGATCTCACGTGTTGTACTGTGACGATCCGAATCGATTATTGCTTTGATAAGGTCGTCATCAACTTCAACTGGACGACCAGAGCGTTCTTCATGAGTGAAAAATCACCAGAACGAAATTTGGCAAACCAATTTTGACACTGCCGTTCTTTTAAGGCTTCGTCACCATAAACAGCACATAACTTTTTGTGAGCTTGCGATGCGTTTTTCCCTTTGCGGAAATAAAAAAGTAAAGTATGACGAAATTCCCTTGTGACGAAGTTCCTTTTGATGTTCCATTTTCCAAAGAACACCGAACAAAAATTATGCAACGAATCAAAAAACTTTTTATACCGATTGATAGCTGAATTGCCAACTGTCTAATAACAAAATAAGTTTTACACTTGCTCTACGTCAGCAAACCTAAAAATTCAACTGAAACCATCTATGAGTGAAATCTGCAATTACTTAGTTGCCTAATAGTAGGAACCTAGCCCATTGGTAGACTTAACACTATAGCGAAATACATGAGCTGGTTCACCGAGTCATAGGGCGAAGTAGAACGCCTTGCAAAGCGAAACTGCGACTTTTGAATGTCGAGTACGTGATGCATCATATGACGGTACTAATAGACATCAGGAGCTTCAGATCTTCCTCATCATAGCAGAAGGTGATATGACATCCTGAAGTTCCAGGAAAGAATTTGATTAATGCTTTAACAAGGGAGGTCGTTCAGGGCGTGGTGCGCTTTTCGAAAACGGTTTTTTGCATATTGTAGGGGCTCATGCAAGGACCTGAAAAGTGTGCTTCATTTTCGCTGCGCGCTTCCAGGAAAGGTAAAAAACGAGTGAAAAGAAATCTTTGGAATCTGCTTCGTTCTGGGCCTCTATACGGCGTAGGTCACTTGCAACTTTGACCAGTTGCTGAGGAGTAAAGCTACGCAGACGTAGGAATGAACTGCTGCGACGCAATTTTACACCACTTTTACACCACTTTGCGTACCGTACTCCTCAGCTCACGCCTAATTTTAATGATGTGCGGGTGCTTTTCTTTTCCTGTACCTCCATTTGCTCTGTTTTCGCCTTTTTCACTCGCACCATGTTGTAATATGCCATATTGACTGTGCACTGCATACAAAATTGCGTATACCCTAATCAATTTTCGTAACGAATGAATGAACACAAGCCACAGGATATGATTTAAGTATACAAAATAATCATAGCACAACGAGGAATGAATAAGGCGAACAAAGAAAATGGAAACGGGAAAATGTAGGGACGTTTACTAAAGTAAGGTACTGATATGAGCGACTCATAAGGGAAGCTCTCAGGTCGAGGAAGCCATTCGACGTGACAACTACACCATCAGATATATTTTACAGCTGATCAGTACTACCCTACTGAAGACTGAGCAAGTCAAAGTCACATCACAGAAACATTCCTTGCCTAATGACTGCCATTTTCGTGTTCAACGGCTCGAACTACTTCTGAAAGCATACTTCCAGTCAATTCTGAATTTTGTCCAGGCTTCGAAAAATTGGATATGTTTATGAGTTGGTGTGGGGCTGGGTGGTGGACTCAAGGATTTCCTAGCAATGAGACTTAATCTTTGGACAGAATCAGCTTTTCTGCCGCGTTGTTCGAACTTCGTTTTCGCACGAAAAAGAAGCTTATGTTAAGGTTGCAATAGAATTTTTCATAAGCTTTTTCACACTGAAAAGGTGTGACATTCGTGTCGAGGTGTCACACTCCCTTTGGAGACAAATTCTCATCATAATCTAAGAGCTTAACTTCATTTAAAAATTACGTGTTCACTGTTTGGCCGTTATTGCTCCGGCAATAACAGCCAAACTGGGTATCTTCGTCCCCTGTCTTGACCACTGCCCTATCCATAAAGCGACTAGCTGACTGCAATTTGATATCCTAATAAGTCAGAAAATGAATGGCAGATGCCAACACGCCGAGAAGACACGCTCTCCAAAAGGACGTCAGCAAACTTGACAAACTTGCTTGCGCAGTTCTTCTATCCTTTAATTACGCCATGTCCGCGTGGAGATCTGACCGCCTACGTCTTTCACCTCAAAAAGACACTGATAAAACTCCTCACATTATGTTCGGCAAGTCATCTCGCAAACTTCGCAAGCAAGATTGAGTTTAGCGTCTCAATGCGAGTACATTGATGTATAATTTATTGCAAAGGACCAGCTGACCTTTCCTAGTCAATCATAAAACACTCGAAAATTATTAAAATTAGGCGTGAGCTGAGGAGTACGGTACGCAAAGTGGTGTAAAAGTGGTGTAAAATTGCGTCGCAGCAGTTCATTCCTACGTCTGCGTAGCTTTACTCGTTGCTGAGTGGGGGTCCTTATAAAGGGGCTATTTGAATCGAAGCGAAAAATCGCCGCAAGTGAGCTTCCAACTTGGGTCACGTGCTCAAGGGTGAACGGCTTCTTGCAATGGTTTCATCAACGATAAGAGCGCTAGCAGAGTCGAGCATCGGATGGCCTAGCGGATAGAGTGGAGGTTTCGCAATCGGACAGTGAGGGTGGGGTTGATGGTTCGGCTCCCCTGGCTTTTTGCATTTTTTAGATTTCGCTGTTCTCGCTTCCATTTGTGTCTGCGCATGAATATAACTCGGATATTTGCCATTTATGGGCACATTCTGAGTAGCTGTACCTCATGAGTCAGTGCTATTCAACTATTTCGATTTTCACGCACCATTGAACAAGATTGTTGCTGGACGTTGATCCTCATAGGCTATACAGTGGATCTGATTGCGAATAGTAACTTCTGGTGTGGTGTCAATTATAGACAATTTGGGGCCACATCTTCTTTCGGAGGCGGAGGTGGTGTAGTGACAAGTGGCGCGCTCACCACTCGCGCGGTCCTGGGTTCGAATCCCAGGTCGACACCCGCCCAGGCCAACCAAGCCTTCTACCCTCCGGGGACGGTAAATTGGTACCAGATTCGTCTGGGAGGATAAAACACTGACTTGTACATCGGCTGGCCCCCAGCCGATGTACAAGTCAGTGTTCTTCACGCCCGCAAGTCATTGTATAGGCCACATCGCATTCAATAAGCCACTACGATTCTGAATGGAAGTAGAATGCGTGCCGCATCCCACAAAGGGATTGATTAACGGCGAAGACTTTATCCTTTTATCCTTTATCTTCTTTCCAATGAATTCGTTATGTACACCCATATAGGGAACGTTCAGCGCTATTCTGTCGCCAAATTGCGTGGACGCCAAGAATAGGTGTTATATTTGTGATCAGGGCCACTGATTACCACTAAAAACGAATTTTCGGTCAAAACAATTGTTTTGACCTTCTTGGGTTTGCTTATTGGGTCCGTAGCGTCAACGATACGTCATCGCTGTTACGAAGATGTGAGACTCCGCTCACACTGCCGACCAAATGGTCGGTCACCTACAACCCGAAAAAGTCAAAAAAATTTTTCGCTCAAAACTTGCTCCTAGGGGTAATCGACAGTCCTGATCACGATTCTAGACTTTATTTTCGGTTCCAGTGCCATCTGGCACCGGCATAGCGCCGAAGAGCTGAGTCTGTGCATACTAACGAAAAAGCAGTTTTGCTCCATAAAAGTAGGATTGTTCAGTTTATCGTGAATGTTTTTGTTAGGACCAATTATTTAGACAAACATGGATCCAAAAAATGAAAAATTGTAGAAAAGCAAAATTTTGTCCTCGGTGGGATCCGAACCATCGACCTATTTTTTACGTTTTTTTTATTCGTAGAAGCGCGCAGCGAAAATGAACCTCAGTTTTCTGGTCCTCGTATGTGCCCCTACAATATGCACAAGACCATTTTGAAAAAGCTCACCACGTCCTGAACGACCTCCCCTGTAAGAGAAAAAGACGGGTAATTCTGCATTTATGTTTTCAGGCTCAAGTATTATCCAGTCCGTCAGGCTTGCAACTGAGCTCTGGATTTACAAGGTGGGGAGAGATCGGTACTATGGGCGATTGTGTACCCGATCCAGTCAAGACTTTATGTCAATGCCCGGACAAAACTCCACAGAATTCGTTTGCATGATCGAACTTTTACACTTTGAATCAGTTTTCGAAGTCCTCTACGTCTTGAGGTATCAATGAACACGCCCATCATATTGCATTGAAACTGTCGAACTGGCGACTCAGTTTTGCACTTTTGTGTTCTTTTCTTTTCACTCGTGGAGTCGAATTGGGGTTAAGTATGGTATAGCCTAACAAAGATTGAATAGCCCATAATCATTTGTGGCTCATAACAGCACTTCTAAATACTTTCTCCGGACAATGAACGGAACATGTTGCGAACTTCCATCACTTTCGCATCGTCGGCAAAATCGCTCGCTTAAAACTTGGTAAACCTGCCGGCTTCTTCACATTCCAAACGTTCTTCGTCTTTTCCAGTACGAGCAAGAAATACTGCCAGCAAGACAGAACTATCCTCGTTTCTATGGTACAGTTGACGGCAAACTGATCTGTGAGCAATGACGTACTCATTCTCCTATCCCATCGCAGCTGCCACATCTGCTCGCTGGAGTCTTATTCAAGTTTCCACCTTACCGCAGATGGGTTCATCATTAGATGAGCCAATATTTTCACTTTCATGGGGCGCTGTAAGTTGGAAAAAACTTTTGTTCTCAGAAAAGTCGATTTCGTAAGGAGATCTCTTAAAGCGTGACTATATAACCGCGAAATAAAGGTAGGAACATGGAAAGAATGCTGAGGAAGGATAACGATGTACAGAAAGCAAAAAGAATGGCTGACCCTATGTGGAGAAGATCTGCTAGTGGGGTTCAATACTGACAGAATCCTGCGGGAGCACGTACAGCCTTCGCTCCTTACTATGCTCCAAATTTCTACTATCCATTCTCTCGTCTGTTCTTCTATCGCTCAGCCTTTACTGTGGTATTTTTATCACCAAACCTGATGAAAATGCTCTTACTGAATCAGCTTTCTTGAAAATATCATTGTTTTTACTTACAGTGTTCCGTTCCTTGTCTGTCAACGTGATAATCGCTAGACCACGAATTTACACGATGCTTTCGACGACAGAAACGCAAGGGATCTCCTCATTCTCACAGTCTCGCATCCTGTCACCATTCTGCTGTGAAGAACGAAGTTCTCACTGGCGTTTTCATCTGCAACATTGCTCAGGCGTCCGGAGGAAAAAAAGAGAAAAAAAACCATTATCGTAATGACGAAAGTGCAGAGCATTGTTGCCAGTGTGTACTTTTCAATGCGTGACAATTTTCACGTTCTTATTGGAGCTGATAAGCAAAATCCACGGAGACGGCTTCAAACTGGAAATGTTCACTGTTATAAAAGGTTTCTTTGTTGTTATGTCATTGAATGTGTGACATTTGATTCCATGGTAGGTGACAACCCACCAGAGTGTATTCCTCATTATGCTCTACAATTTCGAGAATGGCTAAAGACAGCTCCCACGACAAAAGTGTCATGGATAGTTGCTTCAATTATCAAACATTAGCTGAGAAGTAGTTCTTCAAAGAAGAAAAAAAGCAAGAAGAGTCGCAAGAAACACTATAAACAAAATCGTTCCCTGACAGTCACACCTTCCTGCGGTCTCTGTGCAATCTCTAGCTCACAATTTCCTTTATCACATCTCCCAGTAGTAGGTATCATCCAATGCAATGAAAAGAATACAAAAACAACAGAAACACGGAAGGAAATTTTCTGAAAAGGAAAAGAAACTTTCAAAAACTAGGCGTCTAAATTTAGGGTTACGGTAGCGTGCATCTTTTAGTGTAGTGTGGTGCGTCGAGCTTTTGCACAACGAAAATTGGGTCGCTCGTGATTTTTACGCGTTTTACTTTTAATGAATAAAATGTAATGAACGAGAGCAGAATCATTCATTGGCACGAGCACGGTCAGCAGAAAGGGCATTCAATTCCGATTAATGCCCGCGCCTTAACAAAGGACAACTGAGCGGCTCTCCGTCAGAGAGCATCTAGCAAGTGGGCGGTCCAACTGGGCGGGCGTTAGAACTAGAACTTTCAGCGGCTGTAGCTCGCTCCTCGCTCGCTGTGGAGTCGCGAGAGTGGGACAGTCTCTAGCTTGGGGGCTGTACTACTTGCACAAGGAAGGACGACCATGTTCTACTCGAGGGGGCTGTCTTTAAAGGCATGCCTGCGATCTCTTATTGTTCCCACGCCCTCTTTGGATATCGTAGCTCACCCTTTGAGGATGGTGGACGTATAAGCTTATGTTAGCGACTGTGAAACGCGTGAGAATAGCGGCGTCCGCTCGTGAAGAGTGGGTCATTCCGCCAACCTGGCGACCACTACGCCCAACTTCATTTCTAATGGTTGCCTGATGGTGCGGTTGTTCTGCTGCTAACTTTCTCCACCTCGAGTGCTGAGAATGAGGTGATAATGGAAAACAGATGATATCAACAAGTGAAACAAGCGGCCGCGCCTTCTTTTCGCCTTGAGCACACGCAACCTCAGTTCGGTGTAGGGTCCTATATAGGGCAAATCCGATGATTTTTTTGCATTTTCCACTAATGAACTGCTTGCTACCTTGCTGTCACTGTCTAACAAGGGAAGGATGGTAGGTCGAAGTGGCCATTTGAAATGAAATGTATACCGGCTGAAAGGTCTTCGGACGGGAATTACGAAACCGTCTTCCATATCTGCTGCGGACCTCCCAGAAAAGTTACGGAGCTTTTTAGGGGGAGAATACACTACAAATTGGCGGCGTAAGGCTGTCGAGATCGTGGCAGCATGGCCGAGTGGATACGTCGTAGGGCTCACGGATGCGTGGTCGAGGGTTTGGATCCTTGATGCGTGTGCTTTTTTTTCGAAAGTGGCCCCTGTGCACTTCAAAGCTATTTTATAACTCTGGTGCCTGATAATGTCGTGACGTAGTTTTTCTGAACTGATGGAGCCATTGCGAACGATTTCATGGAGATCACCTCCGGCTGAAGAGATTGTCATACGAGCCGAAAACTTCCAGCAGATACGAAAACACTTTGGATAGACATAACTCAACATTATGTGAGTGGTAAATGAAGCTTCTGCCCATCGCGATCTTCAGCAGCATGTTTGTCACATCAACGCCACTTCATATGGAAGCATTTTCCCCACTATACTCATCTTCGTGCACAACTTCGTGCGTACGGATTCGTTTTCCAGTCATGTCGTTTGGAGAATAAAGTCATTTGAAGGCAAAATCTTCCTTTGGAATGCACTTTTGTTGTGTATGCTGCTCAAATCAAAAAAGAAAAGACAACAGCCAGAAGTGATCTCTATGGAATGGTTCACAATGGCTCCATCAGTTCAGAATCATTACATAAGGACATTATCAGGGACAAGTATCATGCAAAATAGCTTTGAAGTGCACAGGGACCACTTTCGAAAAAAATGCAAAAAGCCACACCGCAATGCGAGGATCCAAACCCTTGAGAACGCACCCGTGAGCTCTACGACGTATCCACTCGGCCATGCTGCCACGATCTCGTTAGCCTTACGCCGCCAATTTGTAGTGATTCTCCCCCAAAAAAGCTCCGTAACTTCTTTCTGGGAGGTCCGCAGCAGATATGGAAGACGGTTTCGTAATTCCCGTCCGAAGACCTTCCAGCCGGTATACCTTTCATTTCAAATGGCCACTTCGACCCTACCATCCTTCCCTTGTAAGCCCCATAACTCATCAAATTAAACGCGGGCGCTGCCTTCAAGAGGAAGAAGTTGTTAGATGGGGTAGAAGATGAGGACGGCTGCCTCTGCTGATTTCACTAGCGTTAAAGGCAGCGCCCGAGTTCATTCGTTGTTCTCACGCCCTCTCTGGACCTAGTAGCTCCCCCTATGAGGATGGTGGACGTGCATGTTTCGCAACCCAAAAATGCGACGGAACAGCGGCGTCCGCTCGCAAAGAGCTCCGCCTACGCCACCCAACTTCATTTCTAATGGTTGCCTGATGGTGCGGTTGTTCCATTGCTGCTTCTCTCCACGTGGAGTGGTGAGAGTGAGGTGATAAGGGAAAACAGCTGATATGAACAAGTGGAAACTCGTGCAATCACTCCTTCTCTTCGCCTTAAGCACGTACAACCGTTGTTCGGTATGAAACTCCTTCTAGGGCATTTTGCGTGTTTTCTCTTTGATTTTTCTTCACTAATAGGCTTCTTGCTACCTCGCTGTTACTACCTGAGCCGCATACTCATTAAATTTGAACGCCGGGCGCTGCCTTTAACTGCGTCGTGTCTCACTTATCGAGTAAGGCTCGTTGAACAAACCTGTAAACTGTGTATAGGCAGATTTCAAAGGGAGGGATGATTGCCAATGGGGGTTTGCCCTATTATGTTCGTCTTCCACTATTCCAATGCTTTACATACTGATGGTGGAGTGCGGAGGTAGTTTTGCAGGTTTTTCAGTTGTCAGCGTGTGATCCTTTTCGCCATATGATTCATGAACCTTTCGGAGAAACTTCGAGAATGAAAAAGGTGGAATTACGCCCACAAGGGGTCAGCGAATCATTAGAAGTAAAGTTCATATTCAGTGTGTGATGTTGTGCCTTTCAATTATTTCAGTAGAAACGATTCATTCATCAGCCTGACTTTTCGACTTGATCGCCTTGTACAGAAACTTGGAAGTGTTGGAACAATGTATATCCGCTCACCATCAGTATTTCAGATGACGTGGTTGTAACTCAGCTGAAAACGCTGTCATCAACGGATCGTCTCGCGGCCAAGAAGGGACCCTTTCAAGCCTATGAAGAAGCCGAAGCGTCGGACCGCTTAATAATTTCACATGTTGAACAAACGGAAAACTAATATGGCGGTAGAAAGAAGAGAGAAATGCGAGAATAACTGACATTGCCGCAATCCGACGGGCCACTTTCACGAGACGTGGAATGAGCCCACACGGATCTGCATTTTCTACCCATAGTAGTGCCCGATCCAGATAGGAAACGACCGAGGGAAGGGAACGGCGAGGGTAGAAAAAGTGGTTCTGAAGTGGATCAGTGACGAGATGTCAAGGGATAGGTTGCAAAATTGCTCAGAACACGAATAAGAGCCACACCTTTGCTTGTTGATAACCGAGCCTCAAACTTGGACAATTGAACAAATTGGTAGAAACGAGTCGATTGAGTCGAGGAGTAAGCTTTACACAAAATAACTGTAAGAGAATCAAGAAGCAATACCAGACAAACGAGGAAGAAATAAGCAGTGAACTCGGAATGTAGTGAGCAGAAGAAAGAGAAAAGCGTTGTCATCCCATAGGGCTACGCTTATACTTTGCGGCAGCGTCCATCAGTGACCATCGGATATCTGAGCGTCCGTCGCGCCAGCGACTAGGAAAGTAGAGATATCCATCTAATGAACGGCAGCGTATACGAGCTTCACCAGCGAGGGACAAGGAAAGTCTGGATATCGTCTAGCGTCTGCAACCGTCCACCAGCCAGCGTTCTCCCTCAATCAGGAGTACGGTATTGGCCTAATCCCTAGTACTTCCCCCATACTCTACTGGCACTCTGCTACCCTACCACTTCTACTCTCCTCCTGTTCGCTGGTGGATGCTGGTAGATGCTGTTAGACGCTAGATCAATATCATTTGTCTATTAGATTGTTGCATAAGTTCTTGTACACGTGTTTGATCCTCTCCTATTTCGTTCGCATGGATGTTGGTATTACGTCATCATGTGTGCGTGACGTGTACATTATACTCTTTCATTACACTAGCTATCACTCACATGGAGCTTTGCATTTGCAGTACACAATGTCGCACAATTTGCACTGTGACAAAACGTACCTGCGCCACTGTTTGGTTTTGCTCCACGATTTCGGCTGGAATGCAAAGGAAGCCCATACCAAGCTGGTGGATACATACGGTGAGGACGTCATCTCTCACATGACATGCAAGAATTGGTTCGTTCCGTTCCACCGTGGAGGAGGACCCGTACCTCACCACCGGAGAAATGGCGACCATGCTTAGCTATGATCATTCGACGGTTGCACGTGGACTAGAAAAGCTCGGCAAGGTAGCAAAGCTTGGTCGATGGGTCCCACATGAACTGTCCGCTTATGACCTCTCGAGGAGGGTGACCACCTGCACTTCTCTCCTCACTTTCCAAAAGAGGCTTCACTTTCTCATTCGATGATCACTGGAGATGAGAAGTGGGTCCTCTACGATAACCCTGTGAGGAAGCGGCAGTGGGTCGACAAAGGAGAACAGCCAGAAGCCACCCCAAAGGCCGACCTTCACCCCAAAAAGGTTCTCCTGTCCTGTTGGTGGTCCAGAAGAGGCATGGAGTACTGGGAGCTGCTGGAGAAGGGACAGACGATTGACGCTTCCACATACGTGACCCAGCTGCGGAAATTGAAAGATCACGTCGACCGTACTCGTGGAAGGAATGCGGAAATCTACTTCCACCATGACAACGCCCGACCTCACACTGCAAAGGCGACCCAGGCTGAGCTGGAAGAAGTACGGATGGCTGATGTCGCCCTCCCTACAGCCCTGACCTCGCTCCTTCTGACTACTGGCTGTTCAGCCACCTGCAGCGCTATCTGGACGGAAAAAGTTCTTCTTCAAGTCCCAGCCTCCGTCGTTCTGGAAGGATGGAATCGACAAGCTGCCTGAGCGCTGGCGTCGAGTAGTGAATGGTGATGGTGCATACCTCTAATCTCCAGGCTGGTTCGCTTTTGAGATATTTACAAAAAAGTCGTGTATAAGAACTTATGCGACAACCTAATAGTACTTGAGACGCTGGTGGTCGCCCCCCCCGCTTTCGGACGCTGGTGGATGCTCGTAGACGCTGGCACTGACGCTGACGGACACTTGAAACGCTGATGGTCGACGGTGGACGCTGTACGAACGCAGCCTGAATGAGTAATCGTCAAATTCTTATGCAGATTACGCTGGCGCTCTTTGACAACCTTTAAATGAAGAGGACAACGGCGACGGCGTCTCCTTTTCTACATTTTCTGAGCGGGTTGACTATGAGCACATATCACACACACACACACACACACAAGAATATCAAAGTGAATCAGCCAAAATTGTAAAATACGTGGTCTCCGCCATATATTACACGCCTCCTGAACAACACTCCGTCGTACTGCTGTGTTCCTATCAACTGTGTTCACCCACAGTAGATGGACAAGACGGAGTGCGGTCCTAACAAATGTTGAGACATGGGTTGTTCCATCTTTTGTACTTCAATCCCCTTCTGACTAAATTTGTCCTCTCCCAATCTTTGGGTTTCAATGATTGGCGCTATCAAAAATTCATTGGAAATGTCGAGCCACACGCCAAAAATGTTGTACTCTCAGAATTTACTGATCTGAGCTAACAAGGCTCGCATAGGAACACGCTCCTATACGAGCCTTGTTTACAGCACTCTTTGTGAAAATAACGCTCATATGACGCCCTTTTTGACCCTTTTTTCAAAGGCCCCGTACTAACTTGCAATCGATTCGATATTGGAGCAATACTTAGAGAATAAACAATTTTTCACTAGTTCCAATGCACCTACTGGCCGCCAGAACAGCACAGAACAGCAATTCATGGACTAGTTACTGAAATTGTTTTATGTATACAAACGTTTTCTACACAAAAAGGTAATTCAGAAAAGTCTCTCAAAGTGCAATACTTGACCTGTTTTTCGAGTTTTCATTCGCTTCTCTGGGCAAATGACCGCTCCCCGGCGTGGAAGGCCGTTAGCTGCATAGCTACTTCCTCAGGACAAAGTTCTTCATTGATAATGGTGCCACATGCAAATGATTTATCTACTGCTGACTGACAAAACATTCGCCTGCACAGTCAAATGGTTATTGAGCAGATAAAATTTGCTACGAAAAAATGACCTCCGTACGTGTCTCCGCTTCTATGAGTTCTCGCAATGGCTCATAAAATGGCCGAATAGCTGTCGGTCGCGCAGTTTTCAGCAGAATTCCTTCGGGAACGCACTAATTCGTTGATGCTGCGAATTCGATTTAGTAACCCTGTTCATGTACTATCCTCAAAATACTGAAATTTTACCAGCTCTTGTTTTTCCTTGTACTCCTTTTTATTTCTTTGCGCTTTTTGCTATTACCACTCGGATCGGCGACTTCGACGGCCGATCCGACTGGTAATAGCAAAAAGCGTGTGGAGACTCTCCCATTCAGATTTCATTCACCGTATATACCCCCCCCTGCCCTGGTGAGCAGCTATCTAACTTTTTCGTGTGCTACCTATCGCGCAGATTCTTCAGAACGGGTTGATATGTTTGGGATTTTTAGCCATAGAGCAGTACTTTAGTGCAGTTCGGCTGCTTCCAGTTGTTCAGCGTAGGCACGCACTTTGACTGAAGCTTCGTCCAATGCATTCATGTATGCTAATGCTAATACGAAATTCTGATTCAAGCAACGTTCACAGCAGGGCCTCTCCCATCCGTCCACTTATTCATTCTCTACCGTTTCTCACATTTCTCCCCACCCTCCGGGCCTTTTGGAATAGAATTACAAGTTTTTGAAAATTTTGTAGCAAGCACAGCCCACATATAGCAGCCCCGCCTATAATGAGTGTGCCTCCCTCATTTCGTCCGCCAACTGATTGCCTATCGTTTGCCACTTTTCCACTCTCCGAGCTCTTTTGGAACCGATTTACGAATTTTTGAAAGTTTTGTGGCAAGCACCGCCCACCTATAGAACGCCCCGCCCATAATGGGTGTGTCTCACTCATTTCGTCCGCCAACTGATTGCCTATCGTTTGCCACTTTTCCACTCTCCGAGCTCTTTTGGAACCGATTTACGAATTTTTGAAATATGTAGCTCACAACTGTGCGCACGCCCCGCCCACAGTGGGCGGGGCTTAGCTTTGTTCATGTGTGTTCCGTACATCTTGGCCCACGCCCTACCCATCCCACCTTTGACCCGGCCCCCGAACCAGCTCTTCAGGTGATGGCTAGTTTCCGGACAGACAGACAGACAGACAGACAGACAGACAGACAAAAGACAGATGTTGCCGTTTATAGGAAGTAGGATGATATGACTAGAGGAGTGCTCATTTAGGAAATGGTGCTCGACCTCACCTTTATAATCTGTACAATAGTCGCATGACCATCCGCCGCGAAAAAATAACTGCACTAGCAGTAAGAACAAATTTTTCGCGCATGACGCAGATCGAAAACTGCTGGGTTGGTCCGCATTTGATGCCGTTTCTTTCTTACATCAAATTTTGTGTGAAAAGTGAGAAATTATCTCAATGTGCTCTACTTTGTCTGATAGACAGTTTCCTGCACTACAAGGTATACTTGATTTTCGAGTCCCCCTTGATTTTTGTCAGCTTTAAGCTAATCGAGGTGGAGTGTCGGGGCGGCACAAAAAAGTTTCTGACATCATCTTTTTGCACTGTCCTAGATTCTTAAATTGCATGGCAGCTCAATATTTGGGATGTATCTGAGCAGGGAATCCTTCTTAGGACGTCTTTGTTAGTGCAAGCTACTAGGAGTTGGGAATTCGAGTTGAATCTTGGCACTACTCAATCTCGGCACTACATTTCGAGAACGCCATTTCTGGGGCCAACCCATTGTTCATCAACACACAGAGACCCAGGCAAGAACACCAGCTCTGTAGTACCTCTACTTGTTCTCTTCATGGGTACTGGTAACGAAAAAAAAACTAGAGAATAAAGAATTTATTTAGGAGACCCCCACGTTCAATGTTGCTGTTGTTATGGCTCGTAACCACGATCATTTGGGGAAACTCTGAACATTGACCGCAAAAATAACCGGTTGTGACTCGCTCAGATAGCGCAAAATGTCTGCGCTTCTGCTTTCCGTGGCGCAGTATCCCATCCGTTTCAATCTGTAGAAGCAGGGATAGCTGCCATTCGTCGATGCAACACCTTCGTTCTATCACGTCGTGTTAGGATGTCTCGCGCAGACTGGCTTTAGTGGGTGTAATCCTAGTTGTGTCATTGCGCGTGATATGGACCCGTTTATCAGTGGCTGTCGACGGAATCTGCCGCTATCACTCAACACCGCATATGTTTTTGTTTTCGATTGCTAGTGAACACGAACAACTCTCACGGAAAACTCGTCCCTGTACGAGTTTTCCCGACTTTCACTTGATTCGCTTTCAATCCCCCTAGCCGATTGGCTGAGAAGCATTTGACTTATTCCATGCATACTTGTCGATTTACTGAGACGACATCGACATTGCTTCAACTACTTGATGATTTTCAAAATCCTATTTAGCCCTAATTGATTTCTCACTTTTTGCGAAACTGATCATTTAACGCATTTATTTTAAATAATACTTTCACGATTTGCGAAAACAGCAGGAGCTATGAGATAGCGATTGAAGGGCTATCCACAGGCTTGTGCAATGCTGGGGATTTCGTCCTGCCAGTTCATGAAATTATGCCTTGTGCTGGAAAATATGTCACGAATTCCGAAACAAAAAAACGTGAAGCATCTGACAGTGATCGATCAGCACCAAGCGCATTTCCCTCGATTCTACGGTTTGAACTGTTAGTAGCATCCTGCGGCTGACTTGTTTATTTAGGTTGTGTTTGTGAGTTTATTAAAGGTGTCAGCGCTAAACTAGTAACATCTTTGCAACATGTCGCTTCTTTGATCTGTCTCGAACTATTTTTGAGTTTCCACAATTTCTAGACCTTGAGCTGTCTTTAATGAATACTCAGGCTCACACAGTAATTTCAGAAGTACGTTCCTCCCTTTTCATAGATTCTTTCCTG